>JACEEZ010022743.1:0-64120 GCA_016584305.1 Chionoecetes opilio
AAAAAAGGGCTAATTTTTAAATTTTAAAAATTTTTTTTTTAAAAATCATTAAAACCATTGAAAAAACTTTTTTAGAAAAATTTTTAAATTTATGAAAAATACATTTTTAAGAAAAAAAGAAAAATGTTTTAAAATTTTTAAAAAAAACAAAATTTTTTTACCTAAAAAAAATTTAAAAAATTTTTAAAAAAACTTTTTTTTAAATAAAAAAAATTTTTTTTTCTTTAAAAAACTTTTTTTTTAAAATTTTAAAAAATTGAAAAAGAGTTAAGTAAAATTTTCATTTTTTCTAAAAATACAAAAAATTAAAAAAATTTTTTTTAAAATTTAAAATTAACCTTTTCTAAAAAACTTTTTTAATTTTTTTAAAAAATTGTTTTTAAAAATAAAAAAAATTCTGATAAAAATTTTTCTTAATTTTAAAAAAAAAAAAGTTTTTGAAAAATGTTTTTAAAACTTAAAAAAACTTTTGAAAAAAAAAATTTTTTAAAAATTTTAAAATATACTAATCTTTTAAAAAAACTTAAAAAAAGTAATATTAAACCATATCAAATAAACCCCTTTTTTTTTAATTACTTAATGAAAAGCTACTTATAGGTAAAATTTTTAAAAAAAATTTTTTTAATTTTGGGGAAAAAACAGAAATATCCCCAAACGCAAAAATTTAAAGGAAACTTTTAAAAAAAGCTTAAAAAAAATTTTCAATAATAACCTCTCAAAAAAAAAAAAACCGAAAATTCATTTAAATAAAAAGATTAAAACCCTTTTAAAGACAAGTTAAAATACTTTTTTAAAAAAAAAAAAACCCACTTTTTGTATTTTTATCAAAAAAATTTTTTAATTTTGAATTTTTTACTTTTCAAAAACAAAAAAACACTTGAAAAAATTTTTTAAGATTAAAATTTATTAAATTTCAAAAAAAAAATACATTTTTAAGAAATATTAAAAAATTTTGAAAAATTTAAAAACAAATTTTTTGCCCCCAAAAAAAATTTTTAAAATTTAAAAAAATTTTTAAATTAAAAGATTTTTAGATAAATATTTTTTTTTTATAAATATTTTAAAATTTTTTTAAAAAAGCTGAAAAGTAAAAATTTTCGACATTTTTTAGCTTAAAAAATAAAAAAAAAAAATGTTTTAAGTTTAAAAATTTTAAACCAATTTCAAAAAAAATTTACATATTTTTAGTATAATTTTAAATATAGTTGTGTTAAAAGCAAATTTAGTCCATTGAATTTTTTTTAAAAAAAACAGTTTTATAAAAACTGTAAAAATTAAAAACTAATTTTTATTTATAAAATTTAAAAAAAAATTGTAAATCAAAACGCTAAGTTTACAAAAAATAAAAAAAATATCCCTTATTAAAAAAAAACCTTTACTTTTTTATTGTTTAATTTAATGAACTACTTAGGGGTGAAAATTAAAAAAATTTTTTTAAATAAATTTTGTGGGGAAAAAACTTTTAAAACCGAAAAGAAAAATCAAAAAAACCCTTTTTTATTTAAAAATTTTTTTTAAAAAAATTTTAAAAGTAAATAACAAAAATTTTAGAAAAAACTTAAATATACCTTTCAAAAAAAAATCAAAAAAAAATTTTTTTGGGTTTTTAGGTTTAAAAAAAAAAAAAATTTTTTAAAAATAACGCTACATTAAAGAAACTTAAAAAAACCCGTTGAATATACCTTTATCACAAAAAAAAACCTTTACTTTTTTTTATTAAATTTTTTAAGAAATTATAGTAAAATTTTTTTAAAAAAAGGGGTTTTCCCAATTTTGGAAAACGAAATAAACCGAAAAAACAAAACTAAAAAACCTTTTTTGGGGGATAAAGCAATATAGGAAAATTTTTTATTTTAAAAAAAACAATAAAAAAAAAAAAAAAACGGTAAATAATTTAAAAATTGGTTAAACATTTTAAAAAAATTCTATTTAAAATTTATTTTTTTAAAAAAAAAAAAAACCCCAATTTTTTTTTCTTTTTAAAAAAAAAGGGGGTAAATTTTTTAATTTTCTTTTTTTTAAAATAATTTTTAAAAACAAAAAACATTTTTTAAAAAAATTGTATTTTTTCAAAAAAAAATTTTGTCAAATTTTAAAATTTTTTTTAAAATTCTAAAATTAAAACTTTTTTAGTTAAAAAATTTAAAATTTTCTAAAAACTTTTTTTAAGAAAAAATTTGTATAAATTCTGAAAATAAAAATTTTTTATTTCAAAATTTTTTTATTTTTAAAAAACTAAAATTAAAAAACTTTTTTAGGTTTAAAAATCAAAAAAAAAAAAAAAAATTTTTTTTAAATTTAAAAATTTGAAAACCTAAATTTTAAAAATTTTAAATTTTTTTTAAATTTTAAAAATAATTTGAAAATAAAAAAAATTTTTAGATTAAAATTTACTAATTTTAAAAAAACATTTTTAGTTTTAATAAAAAATTTTTTAAAAAAAAAATTTTAAAATTTTAAAAAAAATTTTAATTTAAAAAAACGACTTTTTACAAGAAATATAAAAAAACCTTTGAAAATGTTTTTCAAATAAAAAAACCCTCTTTTTTCAAAGTTTAAGTAAAAAAGGGATTTAAACCCTTTTTTTAAAAAAAAATTTATTTTTTTTTTTTTAAAAAAAAGCTATAAAACCCAATTTTTAAAAAAATTAAAAAACCTTTTTGGGAAAAAGCTTTTTATAAAAACTTTTTTTTTGAAAAAACTTTTTTAAAGGGAAAAAAAATTTTTGAAATTAATTTTAAATATAACCAAACTCCAATTAAAGAAGTATTAAAAACAGTTTTAAGAAAAAAAAAAAAAACCTTTTTAAAATTCCAAAAAAAAAAAAAGGGGGTAAGCAAACATTTTTTACCCTTAAATCTTCCTTTAAAAAATTTTTTTTTTAAGAAAAATTTAAACCATTTTCTTAAAAAATACATTTTTAACTAAAAAATTGTAAAATAAAATTTATAATCTGAAAAATTTCAAATTTAAATTTTTTAGGTTCAAAAAATATAAAATTTTGAAAAAAATTTTTTTTAAAAAAATTTAAAAAATTATAAAATTTTTCTAAAAAATTTTTTTTAAAAAAAAATTTTTTAAAATTTTTGAAAAAATATAAAATTTAAAATAGTATGGGAAATTTTAATTGTAGAAAAAAAATTTTTAATTAAAAAAAAAAAAAAAAAAAAGGGGGTTAAAAAATTTGAAAAACATTTGTATTATACAATAAAGGGTTAAAAAACTTAAAAAATAAAATTCCCTTTAAAAATAAAAACCCTTCCTTCCTATTTTTTACAAAATTAATTAACTATTAATTAAAATTTTAAAAAAAAATTTTTTAAATTGTAAAAAAAGTTTATCAGAAAAAGCTAAAATCAGAAAAGAAACTTTTTGAAAAACATTTAAGGGAAAAAATTCCTTTATTTTATTTTAACACTAAAAATATAGAAGAAACTATGAAAAATACGTGAATATACCATTGTACACAATAAGAAAACCCTATTATAAGTTTAAATTTTTAAAAAGCATTTTAAACGAAAAAAACTAAAAACCCATTTTGAATTTCGTATAAAAAAAAGGGGCTGAATAATATAATTTTCAATTTTTAAAGCCCTTCACAAAATAAAAAAAAAACCCCAAAAAAACATTGTTTTAAGATTAAAAAATTTAATTAAAAATAAAAAAATTTTAAGATGATAATTGTAAAAAATTTTTTTTAAAGGGGAAATTTAAATTCGAATTTTTTATTTCAAAAAACAAAAAAAATACCAAAAAAATGCTGTTTTTAAAATTTAATAATTTAAAAAAAAATTTTTTTTTTTTCAAAATTTTTTTAAAAAATTTTCTACAATAAAAAAAAATATTTAGCCCCCAAAAAAAGGGTTTACTTCAATTTTGAAAAAAACCTTTTATTTAAAAACATTGAAAAAACATTTTATTTTATACATTATAAGAAAAATTTTTAATTTTAAAAAAAATTATAAAATAAAAACCTTTAATTCCTTTTTACCAAAAAATACCCTCTTAATTTCATTTATTAAATTTAATTAAATTTTAGGGAAAATTTTAAAAAAAGAATACAATTTGGAAAAAAACAATTAGTAATTAAAAACTTTTTAAAAAAAACTTTTGGGGGGGTAAAAAAACAACAAAAAAAAAAAATTCCTTTATTTAATAAACACAATATAAAAAAATTAAAAAATTTTTTAAAATACCCTTTTAACAATATAACCAAAATTTAATTTCGTTTTTTTAAAAAAAATAGATTTTCAAAAAAAAAAAAATCCCAATTTTTAATTTTCTTTAAAAAAGGGAAAAATTAAATTTTATTTTATTCCCTAAAAAAATTAAAAATTTGAAAAAAAGTTTTTTAAAATAAAATTATAAAAAATTTTTAAAAAAAATTTTTTTTTTAAAATTTTTTAAAAAAATTTTTTAAAAATATAAAAGCATTTAGTAAATAAAAAGGAAAAATTTAATTTGTAAAAAAAACCTTTTTTTACAAAACAAATAAAAACTTGAAAAAAAAATTTTATAGCAATAATATAAAAAACTTTTAATTCAAAAAGAATTACAAGAAATATAAAAAAATTCAAAAGTTTATCCAATAAAACCCCTTACCCCCTTTTTTTAGTTTAAAAATAAAAAGAAACTTATAGTAAAAATTTTAAAAAAATTTTAAAAAATTTATAAAAACACATTACAGAAACTAAAAAAACTTTAAAAAAAATGGGGAAAAAACATTATTGAAGGAAAACTCCTTTAAAATTTTAAAAAACTTTTTAAAAAAATAAAAAAACATTTTGAAATTTTTTTAAAAACCCAAAAAAGATTTAAAATTATTAAACTTAAATTTAAAAAGATTTTTTTAAGAAAAAATTTTAAAAAAATTTTTTTTCTTTAAAAAAAAATGAAATTTTAATTTTAAATTTTTATTTTTAAAAAATACTTTTTCCCTTTTAAAAAAAAATTTTTTTAAAGAAAAATTTGTATTAAATTTCAAAAAAAATTTTTTTAAACAAATATTGTAAAATGTAGTTTAAAAATTTGAATAATGTCAAATTTCGAATTTTTTACCCTTTCAAAAATACTTTAAAAATACAAAAAAAAAGGTTTTTAAATTTTTGTACCTAAATTTCATAAAAATACTTTTTTACTAAATATAAAAAAAAAATTTGTAGTTAAATGCTGATAAGAAATTTCAATTTTTTGAAAAAAAACTTAAAATAAAAAAAAAAAACCCTTTTTTTTTAATTGTTAAAAATTTAAAAAAAAATTTTTTTTTTAATATTTTTTTTAAAAAAGTTTTAAAATTTTAAAAAAAATTTGCAATAAAAAGGTTTATTTTTTAAAAAAAAAACTTTTTATAAAAACTAGTAAAAAAAAAAAACAATTTTTTTTAAAAAGTAGATAAATAAAAAACATTTATATATCAATAACGCTAATTTACAAAAAAAAAAAGTTAAAAAAAAAACTTTTAAAAAAAAATTTTTTTTATTTATTATTAAATCCAAGTTTTTAAGGTGAAATTTTTTAAAAAAAAAGGGATTAATTTTTAATTTTAAAAACAAGTTAAAACCAAAACACCAAAACTTTAAAAAAACATTTTTTTAAAAAAATTTTATAAGGAAAATTCCCTTTTATTTATAAAAACATTAAAAACTTGAAAAAACGTGTTAAAAATTTAAAAATATAATCTAAATCCAATTTAAGTTTAATATTTAAAATAAGTTTTTAAGCCAATAAATTTTTTTGAATTTTTCTTTCAAAAAAATAAAATTAAAAAAATTTTTTTATTAAAAAATTTTAAAACATTGAAAAAAATTTTTTTAAAGAAAAAATTAATTTTTTTGGGGAAAAAAATATTTAGCAAAATTTTAAAAAATATTAAATTTTCAATTTGGAAAAACCCCCTTTTTTACACAAAAAAAAAAAATTTAAAAAAATTTTTTTTTTAAAAAAAAAAATTTGATAAAAAATTTCCGAAAAAAATTTTTTAAAATTTTTGAAATATTTTTTAAAAATTTCCCAAAACTTTATAGATATAAAGGATATATTCAATTTTTAAAAAAAAAGTTTTTATAATATTAGAAAACCCAAAATTTGTAGGGTTTAAAAATTGAAAGAAAAATTTTAAATTTAAAAAAATTTAAAAAAAAAAAACCCAAAAAAAAAAACCCAAAAAACCCAATCCCCCTTTTAAAAATAAAATTAAAATTTCATTATAGTTAAGAAAGTTTAATGAAAATTTTCTAAAAAAAAATTTATTTAATTTGAAAAAAAAGCAAAATTTTTAAAAACAATAAAACTTAAAAAAAAATTATTAAAACATTTTTAAAATTTTTTTTTAAATTAAATACAATTAAAAAAATTAAAAAAAAAGTGTAAAATCCATTGTATCCAATTTTAAAAAATTTTTATAATTACAAAAAAAATGCTTTTAAAAAAAAAAATAAAAAACATTTTTTTTTAAAAAAAATTAAAAAATTTTTGCAATATTAAAAAAAAATTAAAACATTAAAAAAATTTTTTTAGAAAAAAAAACCCAAAAATTTAAAAAAAAAATTTAAACCAAATTGTAAAATAAATTTAAATTTTAAAACAAACTACTTTTTTTTAAAACCTTTAAAAAAATTAAAATAAAAAAAAAACCTTTTTAAAATTAAAATTTATATTTTTTAAAAAAATTAAAATTTTTATTTTTTTTTAAAAAAAGGAAAATAAAAAAAAATTTTAGACCAAAAAAAAGGGAAATACTTTTTTTGGGGAAAAAAAACCCCCTTTTGAAAAAAGCAAAATCTTAAAAAATTTTTATTTTTAGTATGAAAAATAAAACTACTTTTTAAAACAATAACCACGTTTATTAAATTTAAAAACCTTTAATATAACTTAATACAAAAAAAACCTTTTTCAATTTTCTTTGAATTAACAAAAAGGGGAAAATATTTAAAAAAGATTTTTTACTTTTAAAAAAGCATTAACCGAAAAGTTATTAAAAAAACAATTTATAAAAACTTTTTTAAAAAATTTTTTTTAAAATTTAGAAAATCCTTAAAAAAATTTAGAAAAACCGTTTTTATCAATTTTTTTTAAAAATTAAACCCTTTTAAGTTAATGTTAAAAAAATTTTTTAAAAAAAAAAAAAAATTTTTGAATTTTTAAAAAAAGTGAAATTCAAGCATTTTTTTTTTTAAAAAAGACAAAAAAAATTAAAAAAAAAAATTTTTTTTAGAAAAAAATTGCAAATTTTTCATGAAAAAATTTTTTTTTTTAAAAAAAAATTATATTTTTAAAAATCTGAATTTTTAAAAACCATTTTTTTTAGTTAAAAAAAAAATTAAAAAAATTTTTTTTAAATTAAATTAACATAAATTTCAAAAAAAATATTATTTTAGCTATTAATTTGAAATTATTTAAAAAAAAAATATTAAAATGAAAAAGAAATATCCCAAAATTTTGTAAAAAAAAAAACCTTTAGATAAAGCTTTTTAAAAACCTAATTTAGGGGTTTATACCAAATTTAAGGTAAAAACTTTATTTTAAAATTAATTTAAAAAAAAATAAAAAGCTTCAAAAATTTTTAATAAAATAAAACCCAACCTTATAACAAAAGAATTTATAAAAAAATTTTAAAAAAAGGATTTTTACAATTTTTTTAGGAAAAACTTTAAAACCAAAAAACTTTTTTAAAAATTAAAAAAACATTTTAGGGAAAACATTTTAAAAAAAATTTATTTATGAAATAAAAAATTTTTAAAAGGACTTAAAAACATTAAATTAATTAAAAAAAGGAAAAAACCCTTTTAATTAATTTTTAAAAGGGTTTTTTTTAGAAAAAAAAAAAAAAAATTAGAATTTTCAAAAAAAAAGGGGATTAAGAAATTTACCATTTTTTAGAAAAAACAAAACCTTAAAAAACTTTTTAAAAAAAAATCCCTTTATTTTTAAAAAATACTTTTTTTTTAACTCTAATATTAAAATAAGTATTTTAAAATTGGGAAAATGAAAACGCATTTTTACTTTTTCAAAAAAAAAAAAATTTTAAAAACTTTTTTTTTTAAAAATTTAAAAATTTGGGTCCAAAATTCTAAAAAAATTTTTTAAATTTTTAATTTTGGAAAAAAAAGTTTACAAAAAAAAAAAGCTAATAAAAAGGAAAACCCAAATTTGAAAAAAAAAGCCTTTTTTAAAAAAAGAAAATTTTAAAAAACTGTATGGGTTTTGAAATAAAAAAATATTGTATAAAAAAAAAGGTTTTTTAAAAAAAAAAAAAGTTAATATCCCTTTATCACAATAATAAACCCATTTTTTAGTTAAGAAAAAAAAATTTTAAAATTTAAAAAAGGATTGAAATTAATTTAAAAAAAGCATTTACCGAAAAAGAAAAATCAGAAAAACAATTTTAGGGAAAACCTTATCTACAAAATTTTGTTTTGTTTTAAAACTACAAAACAAAAATAAAAAAAAAAGGGGTTTTTTTTTAATTTTAAATTAACTAAACCCAAAAAAAGGAAAAAAAATACATTTTTTGAAAAAACTTTTTATCCCAATTTAATTTTAAAAAAAAGGGGGAATTAATTTCGCATTTTTACCCCCTTAAAAAAATTACATTAAAATCCCAAAAAAAGTTTTAAGATTAAAATTAAAACCAAAATTTTCAAAAAAAAAATTTTTAATATTTTGTAAAAAAATTTTTTTGGGGAAAAAATAATGTCAATTTTTTTTTTTAGTTTTCAAAAATAATTAAAAAAAAAAAAATTTTTTAAAGAAAAAAGAACCTTTTCAAAAAAATTTAATTTTTTTACAAAATTTTTTTAAAATTAAGGGCAATAAAAAAAAATTTTTTGTCCCATTAAAAAAATTTTTCTTTTGTAAAAAAAAAACCTTTTGTAACTGAAAATCTTGAAAAAACTTTATGGGTTTAACAAATATAATAAAATTTTTTATTAACAATAAACATTTTTAAATTTAAAAATTTCAAAAGTTATTAAAAAATCCCTTAAACCATTTAACAAATGTAATTTAAATTAAAAAAAAAAAAAAAAAAGGTTGTTTAAATTTTTAAAAAAAAATCCCCTAACTAGAAAATTTTAAAAAAAACCCTTTTTTTGGGGTAAAAAAATTTTAAAAGTTAAAAACTTCTATTTATGAAATAAACACTACAATAACAATAAACTATGAAAAACACTTGTAATATACCACTGGTATCACATTATAGAGTCTGAAACTCCTATATAAGCTAAATTAGCTTAGAAATTGCATTTTCTAACGAAAACTACTATATACCCACATTTGAATTTTCCACTAATCAAAAAAAGAGCTGAATATTGTCAGTTTTTTCGACATTTTTTTGCTTTTCAAAAAGAAATTAAAACACTAGAAAAAACGTTTTTTTTTAAGATTAAATTGGTACTTAAATTTCATGACAATACAATTTTTGCTCTGAATATTATAAATTATAGTTGTGTAAAAGGGCTGAATAATTCAAATTTCGACTTTCTTAGCCTTACCAAAAAATACATTAAATTACTTTCAAAAACGGTTGTTTTTAGATAAAAATTGATACCGTAAAAATTACATATTTTTAACTATTAATATTGTAAATCTAGTTGTAAGCCATATCAAAGCTATATAGCTACCGATATAAGGATATACATCAATTGTAAAAAACCCAGTTCTTTACTGATACTAGCTAAAATCATTGAAAACACACATTTTATGGTTGATCGCATATGATAGTTAAAACGACTGTTATAATATACAATACCGCTACAGTTTTAACAAGAAACTATGAAAACCGCGTTGCATATACCGTTATATCAAAATAAATAACCTCTACTCTTTATTTATTAATCATAATGTAATGTTATCTACTTATAGGTTGCAAATATATTCTAAAAAGGTTGTATCTTTCAAGTTTGTAGAAAAACAGCTATATATCACCGATAACAAGCTAAATCATTGAAAAGAACACATTTTGAGGGTATCAAGCTTTATCATACGTAAAATTCCTTCTATTTATGAGATAACACTACAATATCACGAAACTAAGAAAACACGTGTAATACCATTGTATCACAATATAGAGTCTCAAACACCTATTATAAATCTTCATTAGCTTAAAATAACACTTGCTAACGCAACAACTATAAAACAACATTTTGTATTTCTCTAATCAAAACAGGACGCTGAATATTGGTCCATTTTCGACATTTTTATAGCTTTTTCAAAATACATTAAAATACGTGAAAAAATGTTGTTTTAAGATTAAAATTGTACCTAAATTTTCATGAAAAATACATATTTTAGCTCATAATATTGTAACATATAGTTTGTGTACAAAGTGCTAATAATGTCAAATTTCGCCAATTTTTTAGCCTTTCAAAAATACATTAAATACTTGAAAAATGTTGTTTTTAAAGATTAAAAAATTGATACCTGACTTTAATAAAACTTACATATTTGTAGATATTAATTTTGTGTGAAATATATTGTAGCAAATTCAAAAGCTAATTAGCTACCGATATAGGGATTACTTCAATTTTGTAGAAAAAAAACACTCTTTCTGATACTAGCTGAAATCCGTGAAACACTACATTGTAATGGGTTTATAGCAATATGGATGTAAACTACTTGTATATATACAATAACGTGCTACAGTTTACTTGAAACTTGAAAAACGTTTGCAATATATCCGTTATAATCAGCAATAAACTAACCCTCTTACTCTTCTATTTATTAGCCTTGATACATGTAATCCAAGCTACTTTCTCGGTGCAAAAATATTCTAAAAAAAGGATGTATATTTAAATTTTTAGAAAACACCTATATATCACCAATAACTTACGTAGCTAAAATCATTGAAAGAACACATTTTAGTGTATAAAGGCATTTTCATAAGGAAATTCCTCTATTTATGATATATCTACAATTTACAGAGACTATGAAAAACACGTGTTATATAATTGTATCACAATATAGAGTTCAAACTCCAATTAATATCTTAACATTAGTTTTAAAATAGCAGTTTTTTAACGAAACAACTATAAAACCACATTTTGAATTTCTCTGATCAAAAAAGGGCTGAATAATGTCCAATTACGACATTTTTTAAGCCCTTCAAAAATCATTAAAACACTTGAAAAAACGTTTGTTTTTAAGATTAAAATTAATACCTTATTATTTCATGAAAAATACATATTTTAAGCTCATAATATTGTAAAATAATAGTGTATAAATAATTGCTGATAATGTCAATTTCGACATTTTTTTATCGATTCAAAAATACATTAAATCTTTGAAAAAACGTTGTTTTAAAATTAAAATTTGATACCTAAATTTCATTAAAAAATATATATTTTATAATCTTAATTTTGTGAATATAGTTCTAGCAATATCAAAGCTAATTAGCTACCGATATAAGGAATATACTGTGCAATTTGGAGAAAAAAACAGCTCTTACTATAATAGCCTAAAGCATTGAAAACACCTACATTGTATGGTTTAATCATATGATAATAAACTATACTTTTAGATATACAATACGCTACAGTTTACAAGAAACTATGAAAAACGCTTGCAAATATCCGTTATAATCACAATAAATACCTCTTACTCTTCTATTTATTAGCTTTAATGTAATGTAAGCTACTTATAGGTGCAAAGTTTCTAAAAAAAGTTTGTATCTACATTTGTGGACAACACTATATATCACCGATACTAGACCTAAATCATTGAAAAAACACATTTTGCGGTAAAGCATTATCGTAAGTTTAAATCTTCTATTTATGATATACACTACAATTTACAAGAACTATGAAAAACACGTGTAATCTACAATGTATCATCATTATAGAGTCTCAAACTCCATTTTATAAGCTTACAGTAGCTTAAAATAGCATTTTCTACGAAAACAAACTATAATACCGACATTTTGAATTTCTCTATCAAAAAAAAGAGCTGAATATTGTCAATTTTCGACATTTTTTAGCTTTTCAAAAAGACATTAAAACACTTGAAAAAATGTTGTTTTTAAGATTAAAATTGGTACTTAAATTTCATGACAAATACATTTTTTTAGCTCATAATATATTAAATTATAGTTGTGTAAAAGTGCTGAATAATGTCAAATCTCGACATTTTTTAGCCTTTCAAAAATACATTAAAATACTTGAAAAAAACGTTGTTTTTAAGATTAAAATTGATACATAAATTTCATAAAAAATATATATTTTTAGCTATTAATTTTGTAAAATATAGTTGTAGCAAATATCAAAAGCTATTTAGCTACCGATATAAAGAAATATACTTCAATTTGTAGAAAAAAACAGCTCTTTACTGATAACTAGCTAAAATCATTGAAAACACTACATTGTATGGGTTTATAGCAATATGATAAGTAAAACTACTTGTATATATACAATAACGCTACAGTTTACAAGAAACTATGAAAAACGCTTGCAATATACCGTTATATCACAATAAATAACCTCTTACTCTTCTATATATTAGCTTAATGTAATGTAAGCTACTTATAGGTGCAAATTATTCTAAAAAAAGGATTTTATACATAAATTTTTAGGAAAACAGCTATATATCACCAATAACTAGCTAAAATCATTGAAAAGAACACATTTTGAGGGTATAAAGCATTTTCATAAGGAAAATTCCTTCTATTTATGATATAACACTACAATTTACAAGAGACTATGAAAAACACGTGTAATATATAATTGTATCACAATATAGAGTCTCAAACTCCAATTATAAGCTTACAGTAGTTTAAAATGGCAGTTTTTAACGAAAACAACTATAAAACCACATTTTGAATTTCTCTATCAAAAAAAGGGCTGAATAATGTCAATTTACGACATTTTTTAGCCCTTCAAAAATACATTAAAACACTTGAAAAAACGTTGTTTTTAAGATTAAAATTAATACCTATATTTCATGAAAAATACATATTTTAAGCTCATAATATTGTAAAATAAGTAGTGTATAAGTGCTGAATAATGTCAAATTTCGACATTTTTTAGCGATTCAAAAATACATTAAAATACTGGAAAAAACGTTGTTTTTAAAATTAAAATTGATACCTAAATTTCATGAAAACTATATTTTTTTAGATATTAATTTTGTGAAATATAGTTGTAGCAAATATCAAAAGCTAATTAGCTACCGATATAAAGGAATATACTTCAATTTGTAGAAAAAAACAGCTCTTTATTGATAACTAGCTAAAATCATTGAAAACACTACATTGTATGGGTTTATAGCAATATGATAAGTAAAACTACTTGTATATATACAATAACGCTACAGTTTACTAGAAACTATGAAAAACGCTTGCAATATACCGTTATATCACAATAAATAACCTCTTACTCTTCTATTTATTAGCTTAATGTAAAATTAAGCTATTATAGGTGCAAAATTTCTAAAAAAGGTGTATATCAATTTGTGGAAAAAAACCCATCAAATCTTAAAAATTTTTTTTGGAAAAGCTTTTCANGAAAAAAATAATTAAAAAATTTAAAAAAATAAATTTTTAAATCATTTTTGAAAAATAATTGGTGCAAATTTTCGACATTTTTTGCGTTTCAAAAATCATTAAAAAACTTGAAAAAACGTTGTTTTTAAAGTTTAAAAAATTGATACCTAAAATTTCATGAAAAAATACATATTTTTAGCTCAAAATATTGTACAGTATAGTTGTGTAAAATGTGAAAAATGTCAAATTTCGCATTTCTTACCCTTTAAAAAAATACATTAAAATACTTAAAAAAAACGTTTTTTTTAAGTTTAAAAATTGATACCTAAATTTATTAAAAATTAATATTTTTAGTAAAATATTGTAAATATAGTTTTACAAATATCAAAACATATAGCTACCGATATAAAGGAATATACATCAATTTGAAAAAAAAAAAAAAAACCATTTCTTTACTGATAACTAGCTAAATCTTAAAACACAACTTTTTTATGGTTTATAGCAATTTTAATAAGAAAACTACTTGTATATATAAAATAACGCTACAGTTTCAAGAAACTATGAAAACCGCTTGCAAATCCGTTATATCCAATAAAAAACCTCTTATTTTTATTTATTAGCTTAATGTAATGTAAGCTATTTATGGGGCAAAGTATTCAAAAAAAAGGATTGATACTTCAATTTTAGGAAAACAGCTATATATCACCTTTTAACAAGAAAAAATCATTAAAAAAGAACACTTTTGAGGGTATAAACTTTATCAAAAAACGTAAAATTCCTTCTATTATGAATAACATACAATATACAAAAAACTAAAAAAAAACAGTGTAATTACATTGTATCACAATATAGAGTCCAAACACCATTATAAGCTTACATATTTTTAAAAAAACTTTTTTCAACGAAAAAACTATAAAACAACATTTTGTATTTCTCTATCAAAAAAAGGGCTGAATATTGTAAATTTTTCGACTTTTTTTTAGCTATTCAAAAAAAATTTTAAATACTTAAAAAAATTTTTGTTTTTGATTAAAATTGATCCCAAATTTTTCATGAAAAATACATATTTTTAAGTCTAATATTGTAAATATAGTTGTGTAAAAGTGCTGAATAATGTAAAATTTCGCCTTTTTTTCCTTTCAAAAATACTTTAAAAAACTTGAAAAAATGTTTTTTTTTTAAGATTAAAATTGATACCTGAATTTTCAAAAAAAATTAATATTTTTAAATATTAATTTTGTGAAATATAGTTGTAGCAAAAAAAAAAAGCTAATTACTACCAAATTAAGGGAATATACTTAAATTTGTAGAAAAAAACAGCTCTTTACTGATAACTAGCAAAAATCATTGAAAACACTACATTGTATGGGGTTTATAGGCATATGATAAAAAAACTATTTTGTATATATAAAATAACGCTACAGTTTACAAGAAACTATGAAAAAGTTTGAATATACCGTTATATCAAAAATAAAAAACCTCTTATCTTCTTTTTTATTAGTTTTAATGTAATGTATGCTATTTATAGGTGCAAATTATTCTAAAAAAGGATTGTATAATTCAATTTGTAGGAAAACAGCTATATATCACCGATAAAAAGCTAAAACATTGAAAAGAACACTTTTTGAGGTAGAAAGCATTATCAACGTAAAATTCCTTCTATTTATGATTAACACTACAATATCAAAAACCCATGAAAAATCGTGTAATTACCTTTGTATCACAATATAGATCTCAAACCCCTATTAAAAGCTTACAGTATTTAAAATATCATTTCTAACGAAAACCAACTATAATACCACTTTTTGAATTTCGTATCAAAAAGGGCTCATAAGTAAATCTTCGACATTTATTAGCCCTTTTCCAAAAATACATTAAAACACTTAAAAAACATTGTTTTTAAGATTAAAATTAATACCTAAATTTCATGAAAAAAAAATTTTTAAGCCCATAGTTTTTGAAAAAATAAAGTTGTGTATAAGTTAATAATGTAAATTTTCTCTTTTTTTAGCTTTCAAAAAATACATTAAAATACAAAAAAAACCTCTTTTTAAAAGTTTAAAAATTATACAAAATTTTCCAAAAAATGAATTTTTTTCCCTTTTAAATTTTGAAAAATATATTTGTAGCACATATTAAAAAAATATTTAGCTCCCGATAAAAGGGAATAAATTTTTCAATTTGTAAAAAAAAAAACATTTTTTTTAACGATAACTAGTAAATTCATTGAAAAACAATTTTAGGGGTTTTATACAATATGTAAGTAAAACTTTTTGATATATACAATAACCCCAGTTTACTTGAAACTATGAAAAAGTTTGCAATATACCGTTATTTTCACAAAAATAACCTCTTAATCTTCTATTTAAAAATTAGCAATGAAATTTGTAAGCCACTTATAGGTGAAAATTTATTCAAAAAAAAAGGATTTTATACTACAATTTGAGGAAAACAGCTATATATCCCCCGATAACTAGCTAAAATCATTGAAAAAACACATTTTGGAGGGAAAAAAAACCTTATCATAGTTAAATTCCTTCATTTATGTTTATTAACTAAAATCAAAAAACTAGAAAAAACACGCGAAATATAAATGTACACTTATAGAGCTCAAACTCCTATTATAACCTTACGTAGTTTAAAAAATAGAAATTTTTCTAACAAAAAACAACGATAATACCACATTTTGAATTTTCTATCAAAAAAAGAGCTAAAATTTTGTCAATTTTCGACATTTGTTAGCTTTTCAAAAAGACTTTAAAAAACATTGAAAAAACGTTGTTTTTAGAAAAAATTGGACTTAAATTTCATGACAATACATTTTTTTAGCTCATAATATATTAAATTTAGTTTTAAAAAATGCTGAAAAATGTCAAATCTCGCTTTTTTTTGGCTTTCAAAAAATACTTTAAAATACTTAAAAAAAACTTGTTTTTAAGTTTAAAAATTGATACCAAAATTTCAAAAAAAATATTATTTTTAGTTTATTAATTTTGTAAAATTATTTGTACAAATATCAAAAGCAAATTTACTACCGATTAAAAAAATATATAAATTTGTAGAAAAAACAGCTCTTCACTGATAACTAGCTAAATCTTTGAAAACACAAAAATTTTATGGGTTTAAGCAATATGATAAGTAAAACACTTGTTTTAATACAAAAAAACGTACAGTTTAAAAAGAAATAGAAAAACCCTTTGCAATATCTGTTAATCACATAATAACCCTTTTTCTTCTTTTTATTAGCTTAATGAAGTAAGCGTTTATGGGTGAAAAATTATTCTAAAAAAAAGGATTGTATACATAAAATTGTAGGAAAACGCTATATATCACCGATAATAGCTAAAATTTTTGAATAGAACCATTTTGAGGGTTAAAGCATTATCGAAAGGGAAAATTTCTTTATTTTGATATAAAAACTACAATTTAGAAGAGACTATAAAAAACACTTGTAATTATAATTGTATCAAGTATGAGTCTCAAACTCAAATTATAAGTTACAGTAGTTTAAAATAGCAGTTTTAACAAAAAACACATAATACCACATTTTGAATTTCTTTAAAAAAGGGGGGGCTGAAAATGTCAATTTTTGGGAATTTTTTTAACCCTTCAGAAATACTTTAAAAAAACACTTGAAAAACGTTTTTAAGATTAAAATTTGTACCTAAATTTCTAAAAAATCATATTTTGCTCTAATTTTAAAATATAGTTCGAAAAAGTGCGAATAATGTCAAATTTCGACTTTTTTTAGCCTTTAAAAAATACATTAAAATACTTAAAAAAAAACGTTTTTTTTTTAAGATTAAATTGCTACCTAAAATTTAAATGATAAATACATATTTTTAGCTCATAATAATGTAAAAATAGTTGTGAAAAGAGCTGAAATTTCAAATTTCGACTTTTTTTTAGCGTTTCAAAAATACATTAAAATTAAAAAACGTTGTTTTTAAGTTTAAAAATTGATACCTAAATTTCAAAACCTAAAATATTTGTAGCTAATAAAATTGTAAAATATGTTTGTAAAAGTGCTGAATAATGTCATATTTCGACTTTTTTTAGACTTTCAAAAAATAATTTAAATACTTAAAAAAACATTTTTTTTTAGTTTAAAATTTGATACCTAAATTTTATAAAAATTAAATATTTTTACCCTTTTTAAATTTTTGTAAAATATTTGTAGCAAATTAAAAAAGCTTTTAGTACCGATATAAAGGAATATACTTCAATTTGTAGAAAAAAAAAGCTCCTTACTGAAACTAGCTAAAATCATTGAAAACATACATTGTATGGGTTTATAGCAATATGATAAGTAAAAAACTACTTGTATATATACAAAAAACGTCAGTTTTTCAAAAAACTATGAAAAAAAACTTGCAATATACCGTTATATCCAAAAATAAAATTTCTTTTTATTTATAGTTAATGTAATGTATGCAATAGGGGCAAATTATTTTAAAAAAAGGATTGTATTTCAAATTTTTTGGAAAACGCTATATTCCCCAATAACTAGCTAAAATCATTGAAAAGGGGAACACTTTTGAGGGTATAAAGCATTTCATAAGGATTTCCTTTTATTTAAAAAACACTCAATTTTAAAAAAGACATGAAAAACCGTGTAATATTAATTGTATCCAATATATCTCAAACCCAATTATAAGCTTACAGTACTTTTTAAAAAAGCAGTTTTTAAGAAAACAACTAAAAACCTAATTTTGAATTTCTCTTCACAAAAAAGGGGAAAAAGTCAATTTCACATTTTTAGCCTCTTCAACAAGACATAAAAACACCTGAAAAAACGTTGTTTTTAAGATTAACATTAATACCTATATTTCATGAAAAAAATACATATTTTTAAGCTAAGAATATTGTAAAATAAGTAGTGTATAAGTGCTGAATAATGTCAAATTTCGACATTTTTTAGCGATGCAAAAAATACATTAAATAACTTGAAAACGTGTTTTGAAAATTAAAATTGATTACCTAGCTTCATGGAAAAAATATATTTTAGATAAATTTGTATGAAAATATATAGTTGTAGCCAAATATCAAAAGCTAATTAGCTACGATATAAAGAATATACTTCAAATTGATAGAAAAAAAACGCTCCTTACTGATACTATAGTCTATTCATTAAGCTGGATTCTTGGGAGCTGATCGCTACCTAGAAGAGTTGTAAGGCCGTCTTTTGATTGGCGATAGTACTCGGGCTGCGTGGCGATGGGGGTGGTACTTGCCTCGCCGCAACAAAACCTGCCTTGCCTAGAAAAATCTTAATAGATCTTGACTTACTCATTCTCTTAACAAGATAGGCCTATTTTGTTTTGCATCAGTGAATCAGGCAGTGATGTTCACAACAACACGCTATTCATAATCAATAGGGTAAAAAATAAAGTCATGACTGGACTATCACAAGAGTAGGCGGACTTGTAGGTTTTCAGTGATTGAAATGTTGTACTCCTACCCGATATTACAGATACCAGTTGATATTATGAAAGCTGAGCCTACCATCGTGTTCATACTACATTGCCTGCATATCATGAGCATAAAAAATTCCACTAGACTACACTATATTAAGATAATTGAAGGAAGTAAAAGAGTGTATACATTTTTTTTCTGACTTATTTTGCTCAACTCGCTGGTAACTCCATAGGTTTTGGTCGCATGCAATTTTCAGAGAACGGTATTCCAAAATCCTTAATAACTTCCGCTTCCTGGTGGTATGTACGCAAGTACCAATACAGGAAAAAGAGTAGGTGGTCAAAATGGATAAGCAAAGTTAAACTACTTCTTGCAAACGGCACAGTGAGGGGAGCATTGTCCTATCCAGGAGAGACTTTTTTCGGGAGAGCATCAGTTAGGCTTCTACGCTAGGCTCCAAAAGGAAAAATTACTCATAGGCTCACCCCCCCCCCCGTTTTTCACGGCACCAGTTTGAAACAGTTTAATTTCTAGCCATTTTGACCACCTACTCTTTTCCTTGATTGTACGTGCTACATACCACAGAAGCGGAAAAGTATAAGAATTTGTGTGGAAAAAGTTCTTGAAAAGTGAATGCGACCAAAAACTTATGGAGTTACAGACGAGTTGAAGCAAAATAGCAAGAAAAAAATGTTTATACACTCTTTTACTCTTCTTTTTTCAATTATTAAAATTTAGTTTAGTCTTAGTGTAATTTTTTATGCTCATGGGACATGCAGCAATGTATCTATGAACACGATGTAGGCTCACTATTCTAGAATATCATCTGGTAGCTGGTAATATTTTTAAATGCAACTGAAAACCTAAAAGTTCAGCCCTACTCTTGTGATAGTCAGTCATGAATTTTATTTTTTACCTATTGAGTTATGAATGGCGTTTGTTGTTGTTGAACAATCACGCCTGGATTCACTGATGAAACGAAATAGGCCTATCTTGTTTAAGAGGTGAGTAAAGCCAAGAAATATGAATATTTTTCTGAGGCAACGCAAGGTTTGGGTTGAGGCAAGGCAAGACCACCACAATCGCCACGCAGCCGAGTGTATCAGCAATCAGCGGAAGTCCTTACAACTCGGCTAGGCATCGAGCAGCTCCAGCCAGCGAAGCAGGCTTAAGTGAATAGATATAGCACTAGCACTAACTAACTAATCATTGAAAACATACATGTGTATGGTTTATTAGCATTTTCTAACGAAAACAAACTATAAAACCACATTTTTTGTTATATCTCTATCAAAAAAAAAATGCTGAATATTAGGCGTCCATTTTCGACATTTTCGATTCAAAATTGCCATTAAACACTTGAAAAAAACGATGGTTTGTTAAGATTAAATTGATAATTAAAGTTCATTGAAAAATACATATTTTGAAGCGCAAATATTGTAAAGTAAGTTCTGTAAAAGTGCTGAATAAGGTCATATTTCGACATTTTTTTTAGCCTTCAAAATACATTAAAATACTTATTTTAAAAACCACGTTGTTTTTAAGATGAAATTGCTTACTAATTTCATGATAAATACATATTTTTAGCTCATAGTATTGTAAAAATATAGTTGTGTTAAAGAAGCTGAATAATGTTCAAATTTCCGACATTTTTAGCGTTTCAAAAATACATTAAAATACTGAAAAAACGTTGTTTTTGAAGATAAAATGCTACCTGAATTCATAAAAATTACATATTGTTTTGATATTAATTTTGTGAAATGTAGTTGTAGCAAAATCAAAAGCTAATTAGCTACCGATATACAAGGAATATACTGCAATTTGTAGACAAAAAACAGCTCTTTAATGATAACTAGCTAAAATCATTGAAACACTACATTGTATGGGTTTATAGCAATATGATAAGTAAAAACTACTTGTATATATACAATAACGCTACAGTTTACAAGGAACTATGAAAAAACGCTTGCAATATACGTTATATCACAATAAATAACCTCTTACTCTTCTATTATTAGCTTATGTAATGTAAGCTACTTATAGGTGCAAATTATTCTAAAAAAAAGGATTGTATAATTCAATTGTAGGAAAACAGCTATATATCACCGATAACAAGCTAAAAATCATGAAAAGAACATATTTTGAGGGTATAAAGCATTATCATACGTAAAATTCCTTCTATTTATGATATAACACTACAATATACAAGAAACTATGAAAAATACGTGTAATATACCATTGTATCACAATATAGAGTCTCAAACTCCTTTTATAAGCTTACAGTAGTTTAAAATAGCATTTTCTAACGAAAACAACTATAATACCACATTTTGAATTTCTGTATCAAAAAAAGGGCTGAATAATGTCAATTTTCGACATTTATTAGCCCTTCACAAAATACATTAAAACACTTAAAAATAATTGTTTTTAAGATTAAAATTAAAACCTAAATTTCATGAAAAATACATATTTTAAGCTCATAATATTGTAAAATAAAGTTGTGTATGTGCTGAATAATGTCAAATTTCGTCATTTTTTAGCCTTTCAAAAATACATTAAAATACAAAAAAAACATGCTTTTTAAGATTAAAATTGATACCTAAATTTCATAAAAATTACATATTTTTACCTATTAATTTTGTAAAATATAGTTGTAGCACATATTAAAAAATATTTAGCTACCGATATAAAGGAATATACTTCAATTTGTAGAAAAAAACAGCTCTTTACTGATAACTAGCTAAAATCATTGAAAACACTACATTTTATGGGTTTATAGCAATATGATAAGTAAAACTACTTGTATATATACAATAACGCTACAGTTTACAAGAAACTATGAAAAACGCTTGCAATATACCGTTATATCACAATAAATAACCTCTTACTCTTCTATTTATTAGCTTAATGTAATGTAAGCTACTTATAGGTGCAAATTATTCTAAAAAATGGATTGTATATTTCAATTTTTAGGAAAACAGCTATATATCACCAATAATTAGCTAAAATCATTGAAAAGAACACATTTTGAGGGTATAAAGCATTTTCATAAGGAAAATTCCTTCTATTTATGATATAACACTACAATTTACAAGAGACTATGAAAAACACGTGTAATATATAATTGTATCACAATATAGAGTCTCAAACTCCAATTATAAGCTTACAGTAGTTTAAAATAGCAGTTTTTAACGAAAACAACTATAAAACCACAGTTTGAATTTCTCTATCAAAAAAAGGGCTGAATAATGTTAGCAAATATCAAAAGCTATATAGCTACCGATATAAAGGAATATACTTCAATTTGTAGAAAAAAACAGCTCTTTACTGATAACTAGCTAAAATCATTGAAAGCACAACATTTTATGGGTTTATAGCAATATGATAAGTAAAACTACTTGTTTATATACAATAACGCTACAGTTTACAAGAAACTATGAAAACCGCTTGCAATATACCGTTATATCACAATAAATAACCTCTTACTCTTTTATTTATTAGCTTAATGTAATGTAAGCTACTTATAGGTGCAAATTATTCTAAAAAAAGGATTGTATACTTCAATTTGTAGGAAAAAAGCTATATATCACCGATAACAAGCTAAAATCATTGAAAAGAACACATTTTGAGGGTATAAAGCATTATCATACGTAAAATTCCTTCTATTTATGAGATAACACTACAATATACAAGAAACTAAGAAAAATACGTGTAATACACCATTGTATCACAATATAGAGTCTCAAACACCTATTATAAGCTTACAGTAGTTTAAAATAGAATTTTCTAACGAAAACAACTATAAAACCACATTTTGTATTTCTCTATCAAAAAAAGGGCTGAATATTGTCAATTTTCGACATTATTTAGCTTTTCAAAAATACATTAAAACACTTGAAAAAACGATGTTTTTAAGATTAAAATTGATACTTAAATTTCATGAAAAATACATATTTTAAGCTCATAATATTGTAAAATATAGTTCTGTAAAAGTGCTGAATAATGTCAAATTTCGACATTTTTTAGCCTTTCAAAAATACATTAAAATACTTGAAAAAACGTTTTTTTTAAGATTAAAATTGCTACCTAAATTTCATGATAAATACATATTTTTAGCTCATAATATTGTAAAATATAGTTGTGTAAAAGAGCTTAAAAATGTCAAATTTCGACATTTTTTAGCGTTTCAAAAATACATTAAAATACTTGAAAAAACGTTGTTTTTAAAATTAAAATTGATACCTAAATTTCATAACAAATACATATTTGTAGCTCATAATATTGTAAAATATAGTTGTGTAAAAGTGCTGAATAATGTCAAATTTCGACATTTTTTAGCCCTTCAAAAATACATTAAAATACTTGAAAAAACATTTTTTTTTAGATTAAAATTGATACCTAAATTTTCATAAAAAATAAATATTTTTAGCTATTAATTTTGTAAAATATAGTTGTAGCAAATATCAAAAGCTATTTAGCTACCGATATAAAGGAATATACTTCAATTTGTAGAAAAAAACAGCTCTTTACTGATAACTAGCTAAAATCATTGAAAACACTACATTTTATGGGTTTATAGCAATATAATAAGTAAAACTACTTGTTTACAATATATAAAATAACGCTACAGTTTACAAGAAACTAAGAAAAACGCTTGCAATATACCGTTATATCACAATAAGTAACCTCTTAATCTTCTATTTATTAGCTTAATGTAATGTAAGCAACTTAAAGGTGCAAATTATTCTAAAAAAAGGATTGTATACTTCAATTTGTAGGAAATTAGCTATATATCACCGATAACTAGCTAAAATCATTGAAAAAAACACATTCTGAGGGTACAAAGCATTATCATAAGTTAAATTCCTTCTATTTATGATATAACACTACAATATACAAGAAACTATGAAAAACACGTGTAATATACAATTGTATCACAATATAGAGTCTCACACTCCTATTATAAGGTTACAGTATTTTGAAATAGTATTTTATAACGAAAACAGCTATAATACCACATTTTGAATTTCTCTATCAAAAAAAGAGCTGAATATTTGTCAATTTTCGACATTTTTTAGCTTTTCAAAAATACATTAAAACACTTGAATAAACGTTGTTTTTAAGATTAAAATTGATACCAAAATATCATGAAAAATACATATTTTAAGCTCATATAATTGTATCACAATATAGAGTCTCAAACTCCAATTATAAGGTTACAGTAGTTTAAAATAGCAGTTTTTAACGAAAACAACTATAAAAAAACATTTTGAATTTCTCTATCAAAAAAAGGGCTGAATAATGTCAATTTACGACATTTTTTGGCCCTTCAAAAATACATTAAAACACTTGAAAGAGCGTTGTTTTTAAGATTAAAATTAATATCTATATTTCATGAAAAAATATAT
This sequence comes from Chionoecetes opilio, assembly GCA_016584305.1. NCBI lineage: Eukaryota > Metazoa > Arthropoda > Malacostraca > Decapoda > Majidae > Chionoecetes > Chionoecetes opilio. The sequence goes on from JACEEZ010022743.1 coordinate 24,298, forward strand.
ATTTTTAGATATTAATTTTGTGAAATATAGTTGTAGCAAATATCAAAAGCTAATTAGCTACCGATATAAAGGAATATACTTCAATTTGTAGAAAAAAACAGCTCTTTACTGATAACTAGCTAAAATCATTGAAAACACTACATTTTATGGGTTTATAGCAATATAATAAGTAAAACTACTTGTTTACAATATATAAAATAACGCTACAGTTTACAAGAAACTAAGAAAAACGCTTGCAATATACCGTTATATCACAATAAGTAACCTCTTAATCTTCTATTTATTAGCTTAATGTAATGTAAGCAACTTAAAGGTGCAAATTATTCTAAAAAAAGGATTGTATACTTCAATTTGTAGGAAATTAGCTATATATCACCGATAACTAGCTAAAATCATTGAAAAAAACACATTCTGAGGGTATAAAGCATTATCATAAGTTAAATTCCTTCTATTTATGATATAACACTACAATATACAAGAAACTATGAAAAATACGTGTAATATACCATTGTATCACAATATAGAGTCTCAAACTCCTATTATAAGCTTACAGTAGTTTAAAATAGCATTTTCTAACGAAAACAACTATAATACCACATTTTGAATTTCTGCATCAAAAAAAGGGCTGAATAATGTCAATTTTCGACATTTATTAGCCCTTCACAAAATTCATTAAAACACTTAAAAAATGTTGTTTTTAAGATTAAAATTGATACCTAAATTTCATGAAAAATACATATTTTTAGCTCATAATATTGTAAAATATAATTGTGTAAAAGTACTGAATAATGTCAAATTTCGACCTTTTTTAGCTTTTCAAAAATACATTAAAATACTTGAAAAAACGTTGTTTTTAAGATTAAAATTGATATTTGAATTTCATAAAAATTACATATTTTTAGATATTAATTTTGTGAAATATGGTTGTAGCAAATATCAAAAGCTAATTAGCTACCGATATAAAGGAATATACTTCAATTTGTAGAAAAAAACAGCTCTTTACTGATAACTAGCTAAAATCATTGAAAGCACAAAATTTTATGGGTTTATAGCAATATGATAAGTAAAACTACTTGTATATATACAATAACGCTACAGTTTACAAGAAACTATGAAAAACGCTTGCAATATACCGTTATATCGCAATAAATAACCTCTTACTCTTCTATTTATTAGCTTAATGTAATGTAAGCTACTTATAGGTGCAAATTATTCTAAGAAAAGGATTATATATTTCAATTTTTAGGAAAACAGCTATATATCACCATTAACTAGCTAAAATCATTGAAAAGAACACATTTTGAGGGTATAAAGCATTTTCATAAGGAAAATTCCTTCTATTTATGATATAACACTACAATTTACAAGAGACTATGAAAAAAACGTGTAATATATAATTGTATCACAATATAGAGTCTCAAACTCCAATTATAAGCTTACAGTAGTTTAAAATAGCAGTTTTTAACGAAAACAACTATAAAACCACATTTTGAATTTCTCTATCAAAAAAAGGGCTGAATAATGTCAATTTACGACATTTTTTAGCCCTTCAAAAATACATTAAAACACTTGAAAAAACGTTGTTTTTAAGATTAAAATTAATACCTATATTTCATGAAAAAATACATATTTTAAGCTCATAATATTGTAAAATAAGTAGTGTATAAGTGCTGAATAATGTCAAATTTCGACATTTTTTAGCGATTCAAAAATACATTAAAATACTTGAAAAAACGTTATTAAGATTAAAATTGATACCTAAAATTTCATGCAAAATACATATTTTTAGCTCATAATATTGTACAGTATAGTTGTGTAAAAGTGCTGAATAATGTCAAATTTCGACATTTCTTAGCCTTTCAAAAATACATTAAAATACTTGAAAAAACGTTGTTTTTAAGATTAAAATTGATACCTAAATTTCATAAAAATTACATATTATAGCTATTAATATTGTAAAATATAGTTGTAGTAAATATCAAAAGCTATATAGCTACCGATATAAAGGAATATACTTCAATTTGTAGAAAAAAACAGCTCTTTACTGATAACTAGCTAAAATCATTGAAAGCACAAAATTTTATGGGTTTATAGCAATATGATAAGTAAAACTACTTGTATATATACAATAACGCTACAGTTTACAAGAAACTATGAAAACCGCTTGCAATATACCGTTATATCACAATAAATAACCTCTTACTCTTTTATTTATTAGCTTAATGTAATGTAAGCTACTTATAGGTACAAATTATTCTAAAAAAAGGATTGTATACTTCAATTTGTAGGAAAACAGCTATATATCACCGATAACAAGCTAAAATCATTGAAAAGAACACATTTTGAGGGTATAAAAGATTATCATACGTATAATCCTTTTATTTAGAGATTAATACAAAACAAGAAATAAGAAAAAAGTGTAGTAACCCTTTGTATAAATATAGAGTCTCAAAAACCTATATAAGCGACGTAGTTTTAAAAAAGCATTTTTTAACGAAAACAACTATAAAAACCCCTTTGGATTTCTCTATCAAAAAAATGGCGAATATTTTCAATTTTCGCATTTTTAGCTTTTTAAAAATACATTAAAACTTGAAAAAAAGATGTTTTAAGATTAAAATTATGCTTAAAAATTTATGAAAAAAACAATTTTAGCTCATAATATGAAAATATAGTTCGTAAAAGGCGAATAATGTTCCAAATTTTACATTTTTACCATTTAAAAAAAAACATTAAAATACTTGAAAAAAAGTTGTTTTTAAGATTAAAAAAGTACCCCAAATTTTATGATAAAAACATATTTTTTGCTCATAAATTTTTTTAAAAAATGTTGTGTAAAAAAACTGAATAATGTCAAATTTTGACATTTTTAGCGTTTCAAAAATACATTTAAAAAAAAATGAAAAAGTGTTTTTAAGATTAAAATTTATACCTAATTCATAACAAAAACATATTTTGCTCATAAAATTTGAAAAAAAGTTGGTTTTAAATGCGAATAATGTCATATTTCGACATTTTTTTAGCCTTTCAAAAATACATTAAAATCTTGAAAAAACATTTTTTAGGATTAAATTTAACCTAAATTTTTATAAAAATTAAAATTTTTTGCATAATTTGTAAAATATAGTTTTAGCAAAATTCAAAAGCTATATAGCTACCATAAAAGGAAATCTTTAATTGTAGAAAAAAAAAGCTCTTTACTGATAACTAGCTAAAATCATTTAAAAACTACTTTTAGGGTTTATAAATATGATAAGTAAAACCTGTAATATACAATAACGCTACAGTTTAAAAAAAATATGAAAAACGTTTAAATACCGTAACACAAAAAAAAACCTCTTTCTTTTATTTTATTTGTAATTTGCTATTATAGGTGCAAATTATTCTAAAAAAAAGGGAAATTGTATAATCAATTTTTGGGAAAAAACAGTATATATCCCCCAAAAACTACAAAAAATCTTTCAAAAAAAAAACATTTTAAGGTAAAAAACCCTTTTTTCAAAAGGGAAAATATTCCTTCATTTTTGATTAAAAACCACTAAAATTTTAACAAGGGGACTATGAAAAACACGGAAATATAAAATTTGGGTTTTCACAATTTTAGTCTCAACTCCAAAAAAAAGTTTTACAGTATTTAAAAATAGCAGTTTTAACGAAAAAAAACTATAAAAACCACTTTTTTGAATTCCCCTACAAAAAAAAAGGGGGTCAATAATGTCAATTTACGACTTTTTTTTTCCCTTTCAAAAAATACATTTAAAAACTTTAAAAAACGTTTTTTTTAAAGGATTAAAATTAATACCAAAATATTTAAAAAAAAAAAACCCATATTTTAAGCTCTTTTAATTTTGTAAAAAAGTGGGGTTTATAAAGTGCGAATAATGTCAAATTTCGACTTTTTTTGGATGGTTTCAAAAATACTTTGAAATATTTGGGAAAAAACGTTTTTTTAAAAATTTTAAAATTGATACCTAAATTCCATGAAAAAAAAAATTTTTTAGATTTAAAATTTTGTGAAAAAATTTGGTAGCAAATACAAAAGCAATTTAGTTTCCCGGGAATATAAAGGAATTATTTAAAATTTGTAAAAAAAAAAAAAAGCTCCGATTTGAAACTATAGTCTATTCATTTAAGTTTGGGGTTTTTGGGGAAGTTTTCTGCCCCCTAGAAGATTTGAAAGGGGACGCTTTGTTTGGGCTGATAAAATCGGGCTGCGGGGCGATGGGGTGGTATTTTCCTCGCCCCCCAACCCCCAAAAAACCCTTGCCGGCCTTAAAAAAAATTATTCTTATATCTTGACTTTACCATTTTATACAAGATGGCCTATTTTTTGATCAGGGGAAATCAGCAGTAAATTTTTCCCAAACCAATAACAAACCTTTTCATAACTCAATAGGGTAAAAAAAAAAAACACGAGGGCCTTCCCCAAGAGTAGGCGGATTTTTAGGTTTTCGGCTTTAAATGGGGGTTCCCCCTCCCCGTATTATCAAGCTACCAGATGAATTATAAAGCTGGGGGACTCCTCGGTTCAAAAAATTTGCTGCATATCATGACATAAAACAATTACCTAAGACTACATAATTTTAAAGAAAAATTAAAGGAAAAGAAAAAAGAGTGTATAAACATTTTTTCTTTCGTTTTTTTGCTTAAACTCCCCTGTAACTCCTTTAATTTTTGGTGGGGCCCTTCAATTTTCAAAGAAAACGTTTCAAAATCCTTATACTTTTCCCGCTTCTTGGTAGAAAGCACGTACCAAAAGGGAAAAAGGGAGTAGGTGGTCAAAATGGCTAAGAAATTTAAAAATTTACTATTTGAAAAAACGGGCACAGTGACGGGGGCCCCATTCTCCTATACAGGAGAGACTTTTTTGGGGGAGAGCAATCAGAGGCTCCACCCGTCCCCGGCCCCAAATTTTAAAAAACAGTTTAATTTTAGCCATTTTGCCCAAACCCAAACCCCTTTTCCTTTTTGGAAAGGGGTCCCTCCCACGGGAAGCGGAAAATTTAAAGAATTTTGAAACAGTTCTTGAAAATTGAATGCGACCAAAATTATGGAGTTACAGCGAGTTGAAGCAAAAAAAGCCAAAAAAAAGATGTTTTTTACCACTTTTTTTAATTTTCCCTTTTCAATTTTTAAATTTATTAGTTTAGTTTTAAAGTTTTTTTTTTTTAATCCCCCATGACGTGCAGCAATGTTTTAAAACCCACGATGGGGGTCAGTTTTATAAATATCACCCTGGTAGTTTGGGAAAATATGGGGGTAGGAGTACAACATTTCAATGCACTGAAAACCTAAAAGCCGATACTCTTGTGATAGTCAGTCATGACTTTATTTTTTACCCTATTGAGTTATGAATGGCGTGTTGTTGTTGAACAATCACTGCCTGATTCACTGATGCAAACAAAATAGGCCTATCTTGTGTAAGAGGTGAGTAAAGCCAAGAAATATGTCTATTTTTCTGAGGCAACGCAAGGGTTTTGGGTTGAGGCAAGGCAAGTACCACCACCATCGCCACGCAGCCCGAGTGTATCAGCCAATCAGCGACGTCCTTACAAACTCGGCTAGGCATCGAGCAGCACCCAGCCCAGGAATCCAGGCTTTAGTGAATAGACTATAGCACTAGCACTAACTAACTAATCATTGAAAACACTACATTATATGGGTTTATAGCAATATGATAAGTAAAACTATTTGTATATATACAATAACGCTACAATTTACAAGAAACTATGAAAAACGCTTGCAATATACCGTTATATCACAATAAATAACCTCTTACTCTTCTATTTATTAGCTTAATGTAATGTAAGCTACTTATAGGTGCAAATTATTCAAAAAAAAGGATTGTATAATTCAATTTGTACGAAAACCGCTATATATCACCGATAACAAGCTAAAATCATTGAAAAGAACACATTTTGAGGGTATAAAGCATTATCATACGTAAAATTCCTTCTATTTATGATATAACACTACAATATACAAGAAACTATGAAAAATACGTGTAATATACCATTGTATCACAATATAGAGTCTCAAACTCCTATTATAAGCTTACAGTAGTTTAAAATAGCATTTTCTAACGAAAACAACTATAATACCACATTTTGAATTTCTCTATCAAAAAAAGAGCTGAATATTGTCAATTTTCGACATTTTTTAGCTCTTCAAAAAGACATTAAAACACATGAAAAAACGTTGTTTTTAAGATTAAAATTGGTACTTAAATTTCATGACAAATACATATTTTTAGCTCATAATATATTAAATTATAGTTGTGTAAAAGTGCTGAATAATGTCATATCTCGACATTTTTTAGCCTTTCAAAAATACATTAAAATACTTGAAAAAAACGTTGTTTTTAAAATTAAAATTGATACCTAAATTTCATGAAAAATATATATTTTTAGATATTAATTTTGTGAAATATAGTTGTAGCAAATATCAAAAGCTATTTAGCTACCGATATAAAGAAATATACTTCAATTTGTAGAAAAAACAGCTCTTCACTGATAACTAGCTAAAATCATTGAAAACACTACATTTTATGGGTTTATAGCAATATGATAAGTAAAACTACTTGTATATATACAATAACGCTACAGTTTACAAGAAACTATGAAAACCGCTTGCAATATACCGTTATATCACAATAAATAACCTCTTACTCTTTTATTTATTAGCTTAATGTAATGTAAGCTACTTATAGGTGCAAATTATTCTAAAAAAAGGATTGTATACTTCAATTTGTAGGAAAACCAGCTCTTATTCACCGATAACCAAGCTAATCTTGAAAAGAACACATTTGAGTGTATAAAGCATTATCATACGTAAAATTCTCTTCTATTTATCAGATAACACTAGATCAATCTACAATAACTAAGAACACACATGTAATATACCATTGTAATCACAATATAGAGTCTCAAACACTATTATAAGCTTACAGTAGTTTAAAAATACATTTTTTACGAAACAACTATAAAAACCACATTTTGTATTTCTCTATCAAAAAATAGCTGAATATTGTCAATTTTCGACATTTTTTTAGCTTTTCAAATACATTAAACAAGTCTTGAAAAAACGATGTTTTAGATAAAATTGATACTTAAATTTCATGAAAAAATACATATTTAAGCTCATAATATTGTTAATATAGTTTCTGTAAAAGTGCTAAATAATGTCAAATTTCGACATTTTTTAGCCTTCAAAAATACTTAAAATACTTGAAAAACGTTGTTTTTAAGCTTAAAATTGCTAACCTAAATTTTCATGATAAATTACATATTTTTAGATCCTTAATTTTGTAAAATAAGTTGTGTAAAGAGCTGAATAATGTCTCATTTCGACATTTTTTAGCGTTTCAAAATACATAAAATACTTGAAAAAACGTTGTTTTTAAGAATAAATTTGTTTACAGGATTTCATAAAAATACATTATTTTTAGATATTAATTTTGTGAATACAGTTGTAGCAAATATCCAAAGCTAATTAGCTACCGGATATAAAGGAATATACTCAAATTTGGATAGAAAAACAGCTCTTTACTGATAATTACTAAAATCATTGAAACACTACATTGTATGGGTTTATAGCGAATATGATAAGTAAAACCTACCTTGTAGATATACAATAACGCTAGCAGTTTACAAGAAAATATGAAACCGCTTGCAATATACCGTTATATCACATAAATACCTCCTACTCTTCTATTTATTAGCTTATGAAACCAAGCTACTTATAGGTGCAAATTATTCTAAAAAAAGGATTGTATATTTCAACTTTTAGGAAAACAGCTATATATATCCCGACTTAACTAGCTAAATCATTGAAAAAGAACACATTTTGAGGGTATAAAAGCAATTTTTCATAAGGAAAAAATATTCCTTCTATTTATGATATAACACTACAATTACAAGAGACTATTAACAAAACATCGTGTAATTATAATTGTATCCAATATACAGTCTCAAACTCCAATTATAAGCTTAACAGTAGTTTAAAATGCAGTTTTTAACGAAAACAACTATAAAACCACATTATGAATTTTCTATCAAAAAAAGGCTGCATAATGTCAATTTTACGACGCTTTTTTAGCCCTTCGAAAATACATTAAAACGACTTGCAAAAACGTTTGTTTTTAAGATTACAATTAATACCTATATTTCATGAAAAATAATACATATTTTAAGCTCATAATATGGTAAAATAAGTATGTATAAGTGCTGATAAGTCCAAATTTCGACATTTTTTTAGCGATTCAAAAATACTTAAATACTTGAAAAAACGTTGTTTTAAAATTAAAATTGATCCCTAAATTTCATGAAGAAATATATTTTTAGATATTAATTTTGTGAAATATAGTTTGTAGCGAAATTATCAAAAGCTAATTATTCTACCGATATAAGGGAATTAACTTCAATTTGTAGAAAAAAACAGCTCTTTACCTGATAACTAGCCAAGCTAAAATCATTTGAAAAACACTACTTGTATTGTTTATAGCAATATGATAAAGTAAAACTATCTTGTATATATACATAACGCTACAGTTTACAAGGAACTATTAAAAACGCTTGCAATATACCGTGTTATAAGATCACAATAAATAACCTCTTACTCCTTCTTTTATTTAGCTTAATGTAAGATAAGCTACTTATGGTGCAATTATTCTAAAAAACGATTTTATAATTCAATATTAGGAACAACAGCTATATATCACCGATACCAAGCTAGAAATCTTTGAAAAATACACATTTTGAGGGTATAAAGCATATCATACGTAACATTTCCTTCTATTTATGATATACACTAACAATATACAAGAATATGAAAAATACGTGTATACATTACCATTGTATCACAACATAGAAGCTCAAACTCCCTATTATAAGCTTACGTTTGGTTTAAGAATAGCATTTTCTAACGAAACAACTGATTATACCACAGTTTGAATTTTGTATCAAAAAAGCTGAATAATGTCAATTTTCGACATTTATTAGCCTTCACAAATACATTAAACACTTTATAAATAATTGTTTTTTAAGATTAAATTAATACCAAATTGTCTAAAAAATACATATTTTTAGCTCATAATATTGTAAAATAAGTTTGTCTAATGCTGATAATGTCAAATTTCGACATTTTTAGCCTTTCAAAATACATTAAAATACAAAAAAAACGTGCTTTTGTAAGATTAAAATTGATACTAAATTTCATAAAATTACATATTTTTTACTATTAATTTAGTAATAATAGTTGTAGCATATATTAAAAAATATTTAGCTACCATATAAAGGAATATACTTCATTTGTAGAAAAAAACAGCTCTTTACTGTAACTCTGCTAAAATCATTGAAAACACTACATTTTATGGTTATAAGCATATATCAAGTAAAACTACTTTTTTACAATATATAAAATAACGCACAGTTTACAAGAACTAGAAAAAACGCTTCAATAATACCGTTATAGTCACATAAGTAACCTCTTAATCTTCTATTTCTTAGCTTAATGTATGTAAGCAACTTTTAGGTCTAAATTATTCTAAAAAAAAGATTGTATTACTTCATTTTGTAGGAAATTGCTAATAATCACCGATAACTAAGCTAAAATCATTGAAAAAACACATTCTGAGGTATAAAGCTTATCATAAGTTGAATTCCTTCTATTTATGATATAACCTACAATATCAAGAAACTATGAAAACCACGTGTAATATACAACTGTATCACATATATAGTCCTCACACTCATATTATAAGCTTACCGGTATTTTAAAATAGTAATTTTTCTAACGAAAACAACTATAATTACCACAATTTTGCATGTTCTCTATCAAATAAAGAGTTGAATATGTCAACTTTCGCATTTTTTAGCTTTTCAAAAATACATTAAAACACTTGAATACACGTTGTTTTTTAAGATTAAATTGATACCCAAAATAATCACATGAAAAAATACATATTTTATGCTGCATAATATTGTAAAATATAGCTGTGGTAATAATGCGGAATAATGTTCAAATTTTCGACATTTTTTAGCGATTCAAAATACATTAAAATACGTGAAAAATGTTGTTTTTTAAGATTAAAATTGATACATAAATTTCATGAATAATACATATTTTTAGCCTCATTAATATTGACTAAGATATAGTGTGTGTAAAAGTGCTGAATAATGCCACATTTTCGACCTTTTTTAGCCTTCAAAAATACCATTAAATACTTGAAAAAAACGTGTTTTTTAACATTAAAATTGATACTGAAATTTCTAAAAATTACATATTTTTAGATATTAATTTGGAAATCTAGTTGTAGCAAATTCAAAAGCTAATTAGCTACCGATATCTCAAGGAATATACTTCATTTGTAGAAAAAAAAAACAGCTCTTTAACTGTAACTAGCTAAAATCATTGACAAACACTACATTGTATGGGTTTATAGCAATATGAATCAGTAAAACTACTTGTATATAATTATACAATAACGCTACAGTTTACAAGAAACTATTAAAAACGCTTGCAATATACCGTTATATCACATAATTACCTCTTACCACTCTTCTATTTTATTATCTTAATGTAATGTAAGCTACTTATAGGTTGCAAATTATTACTAAAAAAAGGGATGTATTTTCCCATTATTAGGAAAACAGCTATATATCACCAATACTAGCTATAATATTGAAAAGAACACATTTTGGAGGGTATAAAGCTTTTCATAAGGAAAATTCCTTCTATTTATGATATAACACTACATTTACACTCAGACTATGAACAACCCGTTAACTATATAATTGTATCACAATATAGAGTCCTCAAACTCCAATTATAAAGCTTACAGTATTTTTAAATAGCAGTTTTTTAACCGAAACAACTATAAAACCACATTTGGTGAATTTCTCTATCAAAAAAAGGTGGCTAAATAATGTCACTTTACGACATTTTTTAGCCCTTCACAAATACATTAAAACACTTTGAAAAAACGTTGGTTTTTAAGTTAAAATTTACCTATATTTTCATTAAAAAATACATATTTAAGCTCATAATATTGTAAAAATAAGTAGTGTATAAGTGCTGATAATGTCAATTTCCAGAACTTTTTTAGGTGGCGCTTCAAAAATACATAAATTACTTGAAAAAACGTTGTTTTTGAAATTAAAATTGATACCTAAATTTCATGAAAAATCATATATTTTATCTATTATTTTTGTGAAATATAGTATGTACCAAATATAAAAAGCTAATTAGCTACCGATATATAAGAATATATACTTCAATTTGTAGAACAAAGACAGCTCTTTACGATAACTAGCTAAAATCATTGAAAACACTACATTGTATGGGTTTATAGCAATATGGTAGTAAAACTACTTTTATATATACAATAAACGCTACAGTTTACAGAAACTATGACAAACGCTTGCAATATCGTTATATCACAATTAATAACCTCTTACTCTTCGCTATTTATTAGCTTAATTAAACCAAGCTACTTAGATGTGCAATTATTCTAAAAAAGGATTGTATAATTCATTTTGTAGGAAAACAGCTATAAGAATCACCGATAACGAAGCTAAAATCATTGAAAAGAACACATTTGAGGTATAAAGCATTATTTATCATACGTAATATTTCCTTTCTTTATTTATGAGAGTAACACTACAATATACAAGAAACTAAGAAAAACACGTTTAATATCCCATTGTATCCCAAATATAGAGTCTCAAACACTATTATAAGCTTACCGTAGTTAAATAGCAGTTTTTAACGAAAACAACTATAAAACCACATTTTGAATTCTCTATCAAAAAAAAGGGCTTGAATAGTGTCCAAATTTACGACTTTTTTACGCTTTTCAATACATTAAAACACTTGAAAAAACGTTGTTTTCAGATTAAAATTAATACCTATATTTCATTAAAAAATACATAGTTTAAGCTGATAAATATGTAAAATAAGTAGGGTATAAGTGCTGATACTTGTCAATTTCGACATTTATTACGATTCAAAATACATTAAATACTTGAAAAAATGTTGTTTTTAAATTAAAAAATTGATACCTAAATATCATGAAAATATATCTTTTTTTCGATATTAATTTTTGTGAAATATAGTTGTAGCAAATCTCAAAAGCTAATTAGTTACCGATTTAAGTAATCTACTTCAATTGTGTAGAAAAAAATCTCTTACTGAGAACTTAGCTAAAACATTGAAAACACTACATTGTATGGGTTTATAGGCCAATAGGATGAGTACACTACTTGTATAGTATACAATAACGCTCACAGTTTTACAAGAAACTATGAAACGCTTGCAATATACCGTTATATCACAATGAAATAACCTTACTCCTCTATTTCTTAAGCTAATGGTATTACGCTACTTATAGGTGCAATTATTCTAAAAAAAGGATTGTATATTCAATTTGTAGGAAAACAGCTATGTATCACCGATAACTAGCTAAAATCATATTGAAAAAAAAACACATTTTTTAGGGTAAAAGGCATTATCATAGGTTAAATTCCCTTCTATTTATGATATAACACACTACATATACAGAAACTATTAAAAACACGTGTAATATACCACTGTATCACATTATAGAGTCTCAAACTCCTTTTATAAGCTTATAGTAGCTTAAAATAGCATTTTCTAACGAAAACGCTATAATACCACATTTTGAATTTTCTCTAATTCAAAAAAGAGCTGAAAATTGTCCAATTGTTCGAAATAAATTTTTTAGCTTTTTCAAAAAAACATTAAACCACTTGAAAAAACGTGTTTTAAGATTAAAATTGGTACTTAAATTTCATGAAAATACATTTTTTTAGCTCATAATATATTAAATTATGTTGTGTAAAAATGCTGGACTAATGTTAAATCTCGACATTTTTTAGCCTTTCCAAATACATTAAAATACTTGAAAAAACGTTTGTTTTTAGGATTAAATTTGATACCTAAATTTCATAAAAATATATATTTTTAGGTATTAATTTTGTAAAATATCGTTGTAGCAAATATCATAAGCTATTTAGGCTACCGATATAAAGAAATATACTTCAATTTGTAGAAAAACAGCTCTTCCCTGAATAACTTCTAAATTTTTTTGGTCATTGAAAACACTACTTGTATGGGTTTATAGCAATATGATAAGTAATCTACTTGTATAATATAACATAACGATACAGTTTACTAAGAAACTATGAAAACACGCTTGCAATATCCGTTTATCCCAATAAATAAACCCCCCCCCCCCCTCCCCTTTCCCCTTTTTTTTTTTACTCCCCCCTTCTATTTCCTTAGCTTAATGTAATGTAAGCTACTTATAGTGCAAATTTATTTCTAAAAAAAAGGATTGTACTTTCAATTATTAGGAAAACACTATATATACACCAATAACTAGCTATAATCATTGAAAAGAACACATTTTTGAGGGTATAAAAGCTTTTCAAAGGAAAATTCCTTCTATTTATGATATAAACTACAATTTCCAAGAGACTAGAAAAACACGTGTAATATATAATTGTATCACAATTTAAGTCCAAACTCCAATTATAGCTACAGAGTTTAAAATCAGCAGTTTTTTAACGAAAACTAACTATAAAACCACATTTTGAATTCTCTATCAAAAAAATGGCTAATGACTGTCACTTTACGCGACATTTTTTAGCCCTTCAACAAATACATAAACACTTGAAAAAAACTTTTGTTTTTAGATTAAAATTATACCTATATTTCATAACAAAAATACATATTTTAAGCTCAATAATATTGTAAATAAGTCGGGTGTATAAGTGCTGAATAATGTCAAATTTTCGACATTTTTTAGCGCTTCAAAAATACATTACCTTCTTTGAAAAAAAACGTTGTTTTTAAAATTAAAATTGATACCTAATTTCATGACAATATATATTTTTAGCTAATTATTTTTGTGAAAATATAGTTGTTCCAAATATCCAAAGCTGATTAGCGTACCGAATAAAGAATATTACTTCAGATTTGTAGAAAAAAACAGCTCTTTACTGATAACTAGCCTAAAATCGTGAAAACACTACCTTGTATGGGTTTATAGCAATATGGTAAGATCAAACTACTTTCTATATACAATAAAGCTACGGTTTACAAAAACTATGAAAAACGCTGCAATATACCGTATAAATCACATAATAACCTCTTACTCTTCTATTTATTAGCTTAATGTAAACCAAGCTACTTTATCGTGCAATTATGTCTAAAAAAAGGATTGTATAATTCAATTTGGTAGGAAAAACAGCTATAATTCAACCGATAACAAGCTAAAATCTTGAAAAGAAGAACATTTTGAGGTATAAGCATTTATCATACGTAATATTCCTTCTATATTTAGAATAACACTACAATATACAAGAACCTAGAAAACACGTGTATATACCATTGTATCACAATATAGAGTCTCAAACCCTATTATATCTTACAGTAGTTTAAAATAGCGTTTTTAACGAAAACAACTATGAAACCACATTTTGAATTTCTCTATCAAAAAAAGAGGGCTGAATATGTCAAGTTACGACATTTTTAGCTTTTCAAAAATACATTAAAACACTTGAAAAACGTTGTTTTCAAGATTAAAATTAATACCTATATTTCATTGAAAAAATCCATATTTTAAGCTGATAATATTGTAAAATATAGGTAGGTATAAGTGCTGAAGACTGTAAATTATCGACATTTTATTAGCGATTCAAAAAAAATTAAATAAAAAAAACTTTTTTAAATTATTAAAAAATTCATAAATTACAATTTTAAAATATTTATAATTAATATATTAAAAAAATTTAGAAAAAATTATTAATTGTAAAAAACTTAGAAACCCCCAAAAAATACATTTAAAACTTAAATTTTTAAATTATTAATAAAATTAACCCAATTAAAAATAGTTAAAAAACTAAAAAACATTTATACATAATTTTAATTCTTTATTAATTAAAATTTAAAACTTTATTTTATTTAAAAAAAATTTATCTTTAATTTTAAATTACATATACCCAATAAAAAATAATAAAAACAATTAGGTATAAAATAACTTGTTAATTCTTCTTTTTAATTAAATAATTCAAGAAAACTAGAAAAACTGAATAAATTATAAATAAATGAACATATTTAATTATTTTTATTATTTTTTAAAAAAAAATATAAAAAATTAATTTCCAAAATAAAGGGGTTAATATTTAATTTTTTTTATTACTTTTAAAAAACATTAATGATTTTTAATTAAAATTTACAAATTTTTGAAAAAATTTAAAAAATTAAAATTTTTAAAATTAAAAATGAAATTTTTAAATCACATTTTTTAGCATAAAAATTAAAATATTGGAAAAAATTGTTTTTAAATTAAAATTTATAAATTTCATAAAATAAAATTTTGTTAAATTAAATAAGTGTTAAAGCTGAAAAATCTTTTTCCTTTAAAAATAAAATATTAAAAATTTTTTTTTATAATAAAAGTACTATTTCATTTAAAAAAAATTCATTTTTAGAAAATAATTTAAAAATCAAAATAAATACCTTTTAAGATTATAAAATTTTTAAAAAAAAACCCTTACTTTAAAAATCATAAAAAACATTGATTTTGTATATAAAAAAAACCTTTATAATTTTAAACCTTAATCAAAATATAAAAAGTTGCAATTACCGAAACAATTAAAACCTTTATTCTATTTTTAAATAATTAATATTTAAACGCATTTTTTAAAAAAAATTTAAATTAAAAAATATTTAAAATAACAAAATATATAAAAAAAATTTTGTAAAAATTTTTTAAAGGGAAAATTTTATTTATGATTAAATAAATTTAAGATTAAAAAACTTAATAATTTTAAATATGTCTAAAAAAAAAAATTACAATTTAAAAAATTTTTCCCAAAAATAAAAAAACCCATTTACCTTATAAAAAAAATTAAATTAAAAAAACTTTTTTAAAAAAATTAAAACTAAAATGTTAATTAAAATTAATTTATATTTTATAAAAAAAAAATTTTAAATAAATTTAAAAAAGTTTAAATGAATAATGAAAATTTCAAAATATTATAAAAAATTATTTTAAATAAATTTTAAAATTAAAAATATTATTTCATTAAAATAAAATTTTTTATTTTAAAAAAAAATTTCCCAATAAAAAAATCATTAAAAAAATATTTTATAAATAAAAAAATCTTATTTAAATAGTACTTTTAAAGAAATAAGAAAATTAAAAACCTTATCCAATAAACCACATTTAAGAAAACATATTATACCCTTTTTAAAAAAAAATTTAATTTATCTTTAATTACTTAAAAAAAAGCTTAAAATAAAAAATTTTTTAAAAATTTAAATTTAAAACACTTAAATAACCATAAAAAAATATTAAAAATTTGAAAATATTAAATTCTATTTTGAAAAATAAATTAAAATTTAAAAAAGGTTTATACATTTAAAAATAATTAAACAAAAAAAATTAAATTTTAATACATTTTAAAAAAAAATATTAAAAATTTAATTTTTAAAAAAAGGGGAATTAATTTAATTTTTAGCTTTAAAATAATTAAAAAAAAAAAAAATTTTTATTAAAAATTACTATATTTTAAAAAAATTTTTTTATTAAATATGAAAATAATGGTTATATCAATAAAAATTTTAATTTAAAACGTTAAATTAACAAATATTGAAAAAATTTTTTAAAAAAATATACTAAAATGAAAAAATAATATTTTAAATTTAAATAAGTTGAAATAAAAAAATTATTACCAGAAAACTAAAATTTTGAAAAAAAACATTTTTGGGTAAAAAAAATATTAAAAACTACATTGTATTTTATACAATAATGAAAAAATATTTAAAAAAAAAATTAAATTACAAAAAAAAAACCTTAATTACCTTATATTTAAATTTACTATTAAAATTTTTAAATTAAGTTTTATTAATTTGGGAAAAAAGATTTATTAAATTGTAAAAAAATAAAACCGAAAAAATTAAATTTAAAAAATTTTTAAAAAAATAATTTTTAAATATATTAAATTATTTTTAAAAAACTAAAAAACGTGTAAAACATCTTTAAAATTTTAAAATAAAATTAAATTTTTGATAATTTAAATTTAAAATACATTTTAAAAAAATATATAAAATTTTTAAATTTTCCACAAAAAAATAAAAATTGTAAATTTTTAAAATTTTTTTAAATTTAAAAAAAATTAAAAATTGAAAATTTTTTAATTAAAATTTAAATTTTTAAAATTTAAAATAAAATTTTTTACTATATTATTAATAAATTGTTAAAATAATAAAAACTTGAATTACCTTTAAAATAATTAAAATACTTAAAAATTGTTTTTAATTAAATTATTAAATTTTTAAAAAAATATAATTTTAGTATTTTTTAAAATTTAAATTTAGAAAAAAACATTAAGAAAACAATTTAGAAAAACATCCAAATTTATTTAAAAAAATATTTAAAAAATAGATACTTTAAAAAAAATTTTGTAAAATTTAAACCTAAAACAAACCTTAAATATTCTTATATTTTATTAATAATAACTTAAAATTATTTTTTTTAAAAAAGGTTTATTAATTTAAAACATTTTATAAATTTAAAATAAAATTTAAATTGAAAAACAATTTTTAAGGGAAAAATTTTTTTAAATATTTATAAAAAAATTTAAAATTTGAAAAACAGTTTCAATATATAAATCATTATATCTTAAATAATTAAGATTTTAAATCATTTTAAAAATTAAAAAAAATTTAATTTTAAAAAGGCTAAAAATTTTAACTTTTTATTCAAAAATAATAAACTTAAAAATTTTTTTAAATTAAATTAAACAATTTCATAAAAAAACTTTTTTAATTTAAATATTTAAAATGTTGGTAAAGTTTAGTCAAATATTGAATTTTTGGGTTAATAAAATTTAAAAACTTTTTTTTTAAATAAATTGAAAACTTTATAAAAATTAATTTTATTTATTTTTGAAAATATTTTCAAATATAAAAAAATTTATATAAATTTAAATTTTAGAAAAAAACCTCTTATTTAAATTGTAAAAAAAAAAATTTGGGGTTTTTTAGCTTATATAAAACACTTATTAAATAACGCTAATTTAAGAAACATGAAAAATTGAATAACCTTTTCAAAAAAAACTCAAAACCTTAAATTTAACTTAAATAATTAAAAACTTTTTTAAATTTTAAAAAAAATTTAAATTCATTAAAAAAAGAAAAAGGGAAAAAAAAGGGGTTTTAAAATCAAAAAAAAATTATAAACTTATCATTAAATTTTCCCATTAAAAAAAAAAAAAATAAAAAAAAGAAAAATTTAATAAAATAAATAAAAAAAAAAAAAAAAAAAATTTAAAAATAATTTAACAAAAAAAAAAAAAAAATTATAAAAAAATGAAAAAATTTAAAAAATTTAGTTTTTAAAAAAAAAACATTAAAACACTTGAAAAAACTTTTTTTAAGATTAAAATTGGTACTTAAATTTCTGAAAAATTACTTTTTTTAGCTCATAATTATTAAATTATATTGTGAAAAAATGCTGAAAAATGTTAAATCTCGACTTTTTTTTACCTTTCAAAAAAAAAATTAAAATTTTTGAAAAACCGTTTTTTTAGGTTAAAAATTGATCCCCTAATTTCTAAAAAATTTAAAATTTTTGGGTATTAATTTTGTAAAATATAGTTGAGCAAAATCTAACTATTTACTACCGATATAAAAAATATACTTCAATTTGTGAAAAAAACAGTCTTCCTGATAATACTAAAATCATTGAAAACACTACTTTTAGGGGTTTATAGCAATATGATAAGTAATCTACTTGAAATTATACAATAACGTACATTTTTACAAGAAATATGAAAAACGCTTGCAATATCCCTTTTATATCACAATAAAAAAACCTTTTACTCTTTTTTTTGCTTAATTAATGTAAGCTGCTTATAGGTGAAAATTATATAAAAAAGGTTTGTATACATCAATTTGTAGGAAACATTATAATCTCCGTAACTAGCAAAAATCTTGAATAGAACACTTTTGGGGTAAAAGCTTTTCCGAAAGGAAAAATTCCCTTTATTTATGATATACATACAATTTACAAGAACTATGAAAAACATTTGTAATATATAATTGTATCACATTTAAGAGTCTCAAACCCCAAATTTATAAGCATCAGTTTTTAAAAATATCGTTTCAAACGAAAAAAACTATAATACCACATTTTGAATTTCTCTATCAAAAAAGGGGCTGAAAAATGTAAATTTTCGACATTTTTTAACCCTTCACAATCTTTAAAAAACTTGAAAAAACGTTTTTAAGTTTAAAAATTAATACCAAAATTTCATAAAAAATAATTTTTTAAGCTCATTTTTTGTAAAAAAATTGTGTATAGTGCTAAAAATGTCAAATTTCATTTTTTTGCGATTCTGATACTTTAAAAAAACTTGAAAAAACGTTGTTATTAAGATTAAATTGATACCAAAAATTTATGCAAATACATTTTTTTAGCTATAATTTGTACAGTATGTTGTGTAAAAGTGCTAAATAATTCAAATTTCGACTTTTCTTACCCTTTTCAAAAAATACATTAAAATTTTAAAAAACTTTTTTTTAAGTTTAAAAAATTGATACCAAAATTTCAAAAAAAAATTCATATTTTTAGCTATTAATATTGTAATTATATAGTTGTAGAAAATTAAAAAGTATATAGTACCGATATAAAGGAATATACTTCAATTTGAGAAAAAAACAGCTTTTTACTGATAACTACAAAAACCATTGAAAGCAAAACATTTTATGGGTTTATAGAAAATATGATAAGTCAACTACTTTTATATAACAATAACGTACAGTTTACAAGTATGGAAACGCCGCAATATACCATTATATCACAATAATAACCTCTTTCGTTATTTATTAGTTTAATGTATGTAAGCTACTATATGTAAATTATTCTAAAAAAGCATGTACTTCATTTAGGAAAACAGCTATATATACCAGATAACAGCTAAAATCATTAAAAGAACACATTTGAGGTATAAAGCATTATCATGTAAATCATCTATTTATGACGATAACACTACAATATGCAAGAAACTAAGAAAAACACGTGTAATATACCATTGTATCAACAATATAGTCGTAAAACATTTAATTTACAGTAGTTTAAAATAGCATTTTCTAAAAAACATAAAAACCAATTTTTTTTCCTATCCAAAAAATGCAAATATTAAAGCAATTTTCGAATTTTTTAGCTATTAAAATACTTAAAACACTTGAAAAACAAATTTTTTAGGATTAAAAAAAATGATAATTAATTTCATTAAAAATTCATTTTAAGCCATAATTTGAAAATAGTTTTAAAAGTGCATGAATAATCCAAATTTCGCATTTTTTTAGCCTTCAAAAAATCTTAAAATACTTGAAAAAACGTGTTTTTAAGATTAAAATGCTACCTAAAATTCATGATAAATACATATTTTTAGCTCTAAAATTATAAAATTAGTTTGTAAAAAGACTGAATAATGTCAAATTTCGACATTTTTTGTAAAGTCTAAAAATATAAATTAACATTGTTTTTAAGATTAAAATTGATACCTAAATTTTTCATAACAAATAAATTTTTACTAAATTATGTAAAAATATTATTTGTAAAAGTGTGAATTTTCAAATTTCGACGAATTTTTAGCCCTTCAAAAATACATTAAAAACTTGAAAAAAATTGTTTTAAGATTAAAATTGATACCAAATTTCATAAAAATTAAATATTTTTAGTATAATTTTGTAAAATATAGTTGTAAAATATAAAAGCTATTTAGCTACCGATATAGAAATATACTTATATTGTAGAAAAAAACATGCTTCTTTATGATAAATATACAAATCATTAAAAAAATAATTTTTATGGTTTTAAAAATTTGAAAGTACAAACTTGTTATACAATAAACGCTACAGTTTTACAAGAAACTATGGAAACCGCTGGATTACATATTCACTAAAATAACCTCTTACTCTGTTATTTATTAGTTTATGTAATGTAAGCTACTACTACTGTAAATATTCAAAAAACGGATTGTATACTTAATTTGTGGAAACGCTAATATCACCGATAACAACTAAAATCATGAAGAACACATTTTTGAGGGTAATTAAGCTTATATACGTAAAATTCCTTCTATTTAAAGAGATAACCTACAATATGAAGAAACTAAGAAAAACACGGTAATAACCATTGTATCACAATATAGTCGTAAACACCTATTATAAGCTTACAGTAGTTTAAAATAGCATTTTCTAACGAAAACAACTATAAAACCACATTTTGTATTTCCCTATCAAAAAAATGGCTGAATATTGTCAATTTTCGACATTTTTTAGCTATTCAAAAATACATTAAAACACTTGAAAAAACTATGTTTTTAGGATTAAAATTGATAATTAAATTTCATTAAAAATTCATATTTTAAGCTCATAATATTGTAAAATATAGTTCTGTAAAAGTGCTGAATAATGTCAAATTTCGACATTTTTTAGCCTTTCAAAAATACATTAAAATACTTGAAAAAACGTTGTTTTTAAGATTAAAATTGCTACCTAAATTTCATGATAAATACATATTTTTAGCTCATAATATTATAAAATATAGTTGTGTAAAAGAGCTGAATAATGTCAAATTTCGACATTTTTTAGCGTTTCAAAAATACATTAAAATACTTGAAAAAACGTTGTTTTTAAGATTAAAATTGATACCTAAATTTCATAACAAATACATGTTTGTAGCTCATAATATTGTAAAATATAGTTGTGTAAAAGTGCTGAATAATGTCAAATTTCGACATTTTTTAGCCCTTCAAAAATACATTAAAATACTTGAAAAAACATTGTTTTTAAGATTAAAATTGATACCTAAATTTTCATATAAATTAAATATTTATAGCTATTAATTTTGTAAAATATAGTTGTAGCAAATATCAAAAGCTATTTAGCTACCGATATAAAGGAATATACTTCAATTTGTAGAAAAAAACTGCTCTTTACTGATAACTAGCTAAAATCATTGAAAACACTACATTTTATGGGTTTATAGGAATATAATAAGTAAAACTACTTGTTTACAATATATAGAATAACGCTACAGTTTACAAGAAACTAAGAATAACGCTTGCAATATACCGTTATATGACAATAAGTAACCTCTTAATCTTCTATTTATTAGCTTAATGTAATGTAAGCAACTTATAGGTGCAAATTATTCTAAAAAAAGGATTGTATACTTCAATTTGTAGGGAATTAGCTATATATCACCGATAACTAGCTAAAATCATTTAAAAAAAACTTATTCTGAGGGTATAAGGCATTATCATGTTAAATTCCTTCTATTTATGATATAACACTACAATATACAAGAAACTATGAAAAACACGTGTAATATACAACTGTATCACATTATAGAGTCTCAAACTCCTATTATAAGCTTACAGTAGCTTAAAATAGTATTTTCTAACGAAAACAACTATAATACCACATTTTGAATTTCTCTATCAAAAAAAGAGCTGAATATTGTCAATTTTCGACATTTGATAGCTTTTCAAAAATACATTAAAACACTTGAATAAATGTTGTTTTTAAGATTAAAATTGATACCAAAATATCATGAAAAATACATATTTTAAGCTCATAATATTGTAAAATATAGCTGTGTATAAGTGCTGAATAATGTCAAATTTCGACATTTTTTAGCGATTCAAAAATACATTAAAATACTTGAAAAAATGTTGTTTTTAAGATTAAAATTGATACCTAAATTTCATGAAAAATACATATTTTTAGCTCATAATATTGTAAAATATAGTTGTGTAAAAGTGCTGAATAATGTCAAATTTCGACCTTTTTTAGCCTTTCAAAAATACATTAAAATACTTGAAAAAACGTTGTTTTTAAAATTAAAATTGATACCTGAATTTCATAAAAATTACATATTTTTAGATATTAATTTTGTGAAATATAGTTGTAGCAAATATCAAAAGCTAATTAGCTACCGATATAAAGGAATATACTTCAATTTGTAGAAAAAAACAGCTCTTTACTGATAACTAGCTAAAATCATTGAAAACACTACATTGTATGGGTTTATAGCAATATGATAAGTAAAACTACTTGTATATATACAATAACGCTACAGTTTACAAGAAACTATGAAAAACGCTTGCAATATACCGTTATATCACAATAAATAACCTCTTACTCTTCTATTTATTAGCTTAATGTAATGTAAGCTACTTATAGGTGCAAATTATTCTAAAAAAAGGATTGTATATTTCAATTTTTAGGAAAACAGCTATATATCACCAATAACTAGCTAAAATCATTGAAAAGAACACATTTTGAGGGTATAAAGCATTTTCATAAGGAATATTCCTTCTATTTATGATATAACACTACAATATACAAGAAACTATGAAAAACACGTGTAATATACAACTGTATCACAATATAGAGTCTCAAACTCCTATTATAAGCTTACAGTAGCTTAAAATAGTATTTTCTAACGAAAACAACTATAATACCACATTTTGATTTTCTCTATCAAAAAAAGGGCTGAATATTGTCAATTTTCGACATTTTTTAGCTTTTCAAAATTACATTAAAACACTTGAAAAAACGTTGTTTTTAAGATTAAAATTGATACCTAAATTTCATGAAAAATAGATATTTTAAGCTCATAATATTATAAAATATAGTTGTGTAAAAGTGCTGATTAATGTCAAATTTCGACATTTTTTAGCCTTTCAAAAATACATTAAAATACTTGAAAAAACGTTGTTTTTAGGATTAAAATTAATACCTAAATTTTATGAAAAATACATATTTGTAGCTCATAATATTGTAAAATATAGTTGTGTAAAAGTACTGAATAATGTCAAATTTCGACATTTGTTTAGCCCTGCAAAAATACATTAAAAGACTTGAAAAAACATTGTTTTTAAGATTAAAATTGATACCTAAATTTCATAAAAATTACATGTTTTTAGCTATAAATTTTGTAAAATATAGTTGTAGCAAATATCAAAAGCTATTTAGCTACCGATATAAAGAAATATACTTCAATTTGTAGAAAAAAACAGCTCTTCACTGATAACTAGCTAAAATCATTGAAAACACTACATTTTATGGGGTTATAGCAATATGATAATTAAAATTACTTGTATATATACAATAACGCTACAGTTTACAAGAAACTATGAAAACCGCTTGCAATTACAATCTTGCAATTACAACGGCTTACAATTTTATCATAATAAATAACCACTTACTCTTCTATTTTAATAGCTTAATGTAATGTAAGCTACTTATAGGAGCAAATTATTCTAAAAAAAGGATTGTATCCTTCAATTTGTAGGAAAACAGCTATATACCACCGTTAACTAGCTAAAATCATTGAAAAGAACACATTTTGAGGGTATAAAGCATTATCATAAGTTAACTTCCTTCTATTTATGAGATAACACCACAATATACAAGAAACTAAGAAAAACATGCGTAATATACCATTGTATCAAAATATAGAGTCTCAAACTCCTATTATAAGCTTACAGTAGTTTAAAATAGCATTTTCTAACGAAAACAACTATAATACCACATTTTGAATTTCTCTTTCAAATAAAGGGCTGAATATTGTCAATTTTCGGCATTTTTTAATTTTTCAAAAATACATTAAACACTTGAAAAAACGTTGTTTTTAAGATTAAAATTGATACCTAAATTTCATGAAAAAAACATATTTTAAGCTCATAATATTGTAAAATGTAGTTGTGTAAAAGTGCTGAATAATGTCCAATTTAGACATTTTTGAGCCCTTCAAAAATACATTAAAATACTTGAAAAAACGTTGTTTTTAAGATTAAATTGATACTTAAATTTCATGAAAAATACATATTTTTAGCTATTAATTTTGTAAAATATAGTTGTAGCAAAAATCAAAAGCCATTTAGCTACAGATATAAAGAAATATACTTCAATTTGTAGAAAAACACAACACTTCACTGATAACTAGCTAAAATCATTGAAAACACTATATTTTATGGGTTTATAGCAATATGATAAGTAAAACTACTTGTATATATACAATAACGCTACAGTTTACAAGAAACTATGAAAAACGCGTGCAATATACCGTTATATCACAATAAATAACCTCTTAATCTTCTATTTATTAGCTTAATGTAATGTAAGCTACTTATAGGTGCAAATTATTCTAAAAAAAGGATTGTATACTTCAATAGTAGGAAAACAGCTATATATCACCGATAACAAGGTAAAATCATTGAAAAAAACACATTTTGAGGGTATAAAGCATTATCGTAAGGAAAACTCCTTCTATTTATGATATAACACTACAATTTACAAGAAACTATGAAAAACACGTGTAATATACCATTGTATTACAATATAGAGTCTCAAACACCTATTGTAAGCTTACAGTAGCTTAAAATAGCATTTTCTAACGAAAACAACTATAATACCACTTTTTGAATTTCGCTATCAAAAAAAGGGTTGAATATTGTCAATTTTCGAACTTTTTTAGCTTTTCAAAAATACATTAAAACACTTTAAAAAACGTTGTATTTAGGATTAAAATTGATACCAAAATTTCATGAAAAATACATATTTTAAGCTCATAATAATGTATAATATAGTTGTGTAAAAGTGCTGCATAAAGTCAGATTTCGACATTTTTTAGCCGTTCAAAAATATATTACAATACTTGAAAAAACATTGTTTTTAAGATTTAAATTAATACCTAAATTTCATGTAAAATACATATTTTAAGCTCATAATATTGTTAATATAGTTGTGTAAAAGTGCTTAATAATGTCAAATTTCGACATTTTTTTGCATTTCAAAAATATATTAAAATACTTGAAAAAACATGCTTTTTAAGATTAAAATTGATACCTAAGTTTCATAAAAATTACATATTTTAAGCTATTAATTTTGTAAAATATAGTTGTAGCAAATATCAAAAGCTATTTAGCTACTATATAAAGGAATATACTTCAATTTGTAGAAAAAAACTGCTCTTTACTAATAACTAGCTAAAATCATTGAAAACACTACATTTTATGGGTTTATAGCAATATGATAAGTAAAACTACTTGTACATATACAATAACGCTACAGTTTACAAGAAACTATGAAAAACGCTTGCAATATACCGTTATATCACTATAAATAACCTCTTACTCTTCTATTTATTAGCTTAATGTAATGTAAGCTACTTATAGGTGCAAATTATTCAAAAAAAGGGTTGTATACTTCAATTTATAGGAAAACAGCTATATATCACCGATTACTAGCTAAAATCTTTGAAAAGAACACATTTTGAGGGTATAAAGCATTATCATAAGTTAAATTCCTTTTATTTATGAGATATCACTAGAATATACAATAAACTATGAAAAACACGTGTAACATACCATTGTGTCACAATATAGAGTCTCAAACTCCTATTATAAGCTTACAGTAGTTTAAAATAGCATTTTCAAACGAAAAGAACTATAATACTACATTTTGAATTTTTCTATCAAAAAAAGGGCTGAATAATGTCAATTTTCGACATTTTTTAGCCTTTCAAAAATACATTAAAAAATATGAAAAAACTGTTTTTAAGATTAAAATTAATACCTAAATTTCATGAAAAATACATATTCTAAGCTCATAATATTGTTAAATATAGTTGTGTAAAATTGCTGGATAATGTCAAATTTCGACATTTTTTAGCCTTTCAAAAATATATTAAAATACTTGAAAAAACGTTGTTTTTAAGATTAAAATTGATACCTAGATTTCATAAAAATTACATATTTTTAGCTATTAATTTTGTAAAATATAGTTGTAGCAAATATCAAAAGCTATTTAACTACCGATATAAAGGAATATACTTCAATTTGTAAAAAAAAACGGCTCTTTACTGATAACTAGCTAAAATCATTGAAAACACTACATTTTACGGGTTTATAGTAATATGATAAGTAAAACTACTTATACAATAACGCTACAGTTTTCAAGAAACAATGAAAAACGCTTGCAATATACCGTTATATCACAATAAATAACCTCTTACTCTTCTATTTATAAGCTTAATGTAATGTAAGCTACTTATAGGTGCAAATTATTACAAAAAAAGGATTGTATACTTCAATTTGTAGGAAAACAGCTATATATCACCGATAACTAGCAAAAATCATTGAAAAGAACACATTTTGAGGGTATAAAGCATTATCATAAGTTAAATGCCTTCTATTTATGAGATAACACTACAATATACAAGAAACTATGAAAAACACGTGTAATATACCATTGTATCACAATATAGTCTCAAACTCCTATTATAAGCTTACAGTAGTTTAAAATAGCATTTTCTAACGAAAACAACTATAATACCACAATTTGAATTTCCCTATCAATAAAAGGGCTGAATAATTTAAATTTTCGACATTTTTTAGCTTTTTAAAAATACATTAAAACACTTGAAAAAACGTTGTTTTATAAGGTTAAAATTGATACCTAAATTTCATGAAAAATACATATTTTAAGCTCATAATATTGTATAATATAGCTGTGTAAAAGTGCTGAATAATGTCAAATTTCGACATTTTTTAGCCTTTCAAAAATACAGTAAAATACTTGAAAAACGTTGTTTTTAAGATTAAAATTGATACCTAAATTTCATGAAAAATACATATTTTGAGCTATTAATTTTGTAAAATATAGTTGTAGCAAATATCAAAAGCTATTTAGCTACCGATATAAAAAAATATACTTCAATTTGTAGAAAAAAACAGCTCTTCACTGATAACTAACTAAAATCATTGAAAACACTACATTTTATGGGTTTATAGCAATATGATAAGTATAATTACTTGTATATATACAATAACGCTACAGTTTACAAGAAACTATGAAAACCGCTTGCAATATACCGTTTTATCACAATAAATAACCTCTTACTCTTCTATTTATTAGCTTAATGTAATGTAAGCTACAATAGGTGCAAATTATTCTAAAAAAAGGATTGTATACTTCAATTTGTAGGAAAAGAGCTATATATCACCGACAACTAGCTAAAATCATTGAAAAGAAAACATTTTGAGGGTATAAAGCATTATCATAAGTTAAATTCCTTCTATTTATAAGATATCACTAGTATATACAAGAAAATATGAAAACCACGTGTAATATACCATTGTATAACAATATAGAGTCTCAAACTCCTATTGTAAGCTTACAGTAGTTTAAAATAGCATTTTCTAACGAAAACAACTATAATACCACATTTTAAATTTCTCTATCAAAAAAAGGGCTGAATAATGTCAATTTTCGACATTTTTTTGCCCTTCAAAAATACATAAAAACACTTCAAAAACGTTGTTTTTAAGATTAAAATTAAAATCTAAATTTCATGAAAAATACATAATTTAAGCTCATAATACTGTAAAATATAGTTATGTAAAAGTGCTGAATAATGTCAATATTCGAATTTTTTTTAGCTTTTCAAAAATACATTAAAATACTTGAAAAAACGTTGTTTTTAAGATTAAAATTGATACCTATATTTCATTAAAAATTCGTATTTTTAGCTATTAATTTTGTTAAATATAGTTGTAGCAAATATCAAAAGCTATTTAGCTACAAATATAAAGAAATATACTTCAATTTGTAGAAAAAAACAGCACTTCACTGATAACTAGCTAAAATCATTGAAAACACTACATTTTATGGGTTTATAGCAATATGATAAGTAAAACTACTTGTATATATACAATAACACTACACTGTACAAGAAACTATGAATAACTTAAATTAATTTCAAATCATTGCAAACACTACATTTTATGGGTATATATCAATATAATAATCAAAACTACTGGTATATATTACAATAACACTACAGTTTACAAGAAACTGTGAGAAACGCTTGTAATATAGCGTTATATCACATTAAGTAACCTCTTACTCCTCTCTTTATTTGCTTAATGTAATGTAAATTACTTATAGGTGTGCAAATTAATTTAAAAAAAGGCTTGTATATCTCAATTTGTTGGAAAAAAGCTATATTTCACCGATAACTTGCTAAAATCATTGAAAACAACACATTTTAAGGGTATAAAGCCATATAATAAGTAACTCTACTTCTATATAATACAATACAACTACAGTTTACAAGAAACTATGAAAAACGCTTGCAATATACCGTTATATCACAATAAATAACCTCGTACTCCTCTATTTATTAACTTAATGTAATGTATGCTACTTATAGGTGCAGATTAATCTAAAAAAAGCCTTGTATACTTCATATTGAAGGAAAAAAGCTATATTTCACCGCTAACTAGCTAAAATCATTGAAAACAACACATTTTCAGGGTATAAGGCATTATAAAAAGGAAAACTCCTTTTATTTATGATATAACATTATAATTTACATGCAACTATGAAAAACACTTGTAATATACAATTGTAATACAGTAAATAGCCTCAAACTCCTTTTATAAGCTTACAGTAGTTTAAAATAGCATTTCCTAACGCAAACAACTATATTCCACATTTTTTATTTCCCTATCAAAAAAAGGGCTGAATAATGTCAATTTCGACATTTTTGTGCCTTTCAAAAATACATTAAAACACTTGAAAAAACTTTGTTTTTATGAATAAATTTGATACCTAAACTGCATAACAAATACATATTTTAGCTATTAATTTTGTAAAATGTAGCTATAGCAGATATCAAAAGCTATTTATAGAGGAATATACTTCAATTTGTAGAAAAAAAACCCTCTTCACTGATAACTAGCTAAAATCATTGAGAACAGCACATTTTATGGGTATATAGCAATATAATAATTAAACTACTTGTATATAATACAATAACACTACAGTTTACAAGAAACTATGAAAAACACTTGTAATATAGTGTTATATCACAATAAATAACCTCTTACTCCTCTATTTATGAGCTTAATGTAATGTAACCTACTTATAGGTGCAAATTAATCTAAAAGAAGGCTTGTATACGTCAATTTGTTGGAAAAAAGCTATATTTCACCGATAACTAGCTAAAATCATTGAAAACAACACATTTTGAGGATATTCAGCATTATAAAAAGGAAAACTCCTTTTATTATGATATAATACTACAATTTACATGAAACTATGAAAAACACTTGTAATATACAATTGTATCACAATAAATAGCATCAAACTCCTATTATATGCTTATAGTAGTTTAAAATAGCATTTCCTAACGAAAACAACTATATTCCACATTTTTTATTTCTCTATCAAAAAAATGAATTTCTCTACCAAATTTTTTATTTCTCTATCGTGTCCTGGTGGAACGCCGACGTGAGTTTCGACAGGGGATGCTTGCAGCCTATGTTGATCTCAAGAAGGCGTTTGACTCAGTGCATCGTGAGTCACTCTGGGATCTTCTGCGACTTCGAGGGATTCCTGCAAGGACTATTGGTTTGATAACTGGTCTGTATTCTGGGACTGAGAGTGCTATGAAGTGTGGAGCAGGTGTATCCAGCTTCTTTCCTGTGAATACAGGAGTGAGGCAAGGGTGCGTCCTTGCCCCATCATTTTTCAACGCTTGTATGGACTGGGTATTGGACAGGGTTGTAGATCAAAGTGATTGTGGAGCATCCGTCGGCAACACCAAGATCACTGATCTTGTTTTTGCCGATGATGCAGTAATCTTTGCTGAGTCGCTGGAGGTCCTGGTGATGGCTCTCGAGGCGCTGCACGAGGAGGCAAAGCCTTTGGGACTTGAGGTCTCCTGCCTCAAGACCAAGGTCCAGGTGTTTGGAGACTTACTAGATGAAGCAGTATAGTCTGTTCATGCGTGTGGCGAGGACATTGAGATCTTGGAAAGTTTTACATACCTTGGTAGCGCAGTCCATAATGACGGCGGGTCACGTCAAGAAGTCTTACGGTGGATTGGCATGGCCCACGGTGTTATGGACT
Source organism: Chionoecetes opilio (assembly GCA_016584305.1). NCBI lineage: Eukaryota > Metazoa > Arthropoda > Malacostraca > Decapoda > Majidae > Chionoecetes > Chionoecetes opilio. The sequence continues at coordinate 55,324 of JACEEZ010022743.1, forward strand.
CGCTCAGGGGGAGTATTTGGCGTTGTCGGTACCTGTGCAGGAGGACAAAGATCCGGATCTTCAAGTCGCTTGTGATCCCTGTCCTACTCTATGGTTGTGAGACATGGACACTAAATAGTGACTTGAAGAGACGAATCAATGCCTTTGGTAATAAGTTTCTTCGCAGAATCATGGGGTATCGCTGGGATGATTACGTGTCAAATCAGCGATTGCACCGTGAGACTGAATCGAGGCCTATTACCAGCATAGTCCGTCAGCGCCAACTTCGGCTATATGGGCATGTGGCACGCTACCCTGAAACTGATCCTTCCCATCGGGTTGTATCTGTAGGAGACAATCCGGCGTGGAGGAGGCCAATGGGGCGCCCACAAGGCTCGTGGCTGGGGCAAGTTGATATTTCTTGTCGAGAGTTGCTTGGTATGGGAAAGGAGCCTGCATGGGAACTCGCGCGTGGTGACCCCCGGGAGTGGCGTCGTACGGTGGGCGAGGCGACGCGCCCCCCAGCGTATGCCCCCAATGATTGACTATTATCAAAATAAGGGCTGAATAATGTCAATTTTCGACATTTGTTTGCCCTTCAAAAATACATTAAAAAAGTTGAAAAAAACGTTGTTTTATGAATAAATTTGATACCTAAATTTCATAATAAATACATATTTTAGCTATTAATTTTGTAAAATGTAGTTGTATCAAAAGCTATTTAGCTACAGATATAGAGGAATATACTTCAATTTGTAGAAAAAATCTACTCTTCACTGATAACTAGCTAAAATCATTGAAAACACTACATTTTATGGGTATATAGCAATATGATAATTAAAGCTACTTGTATATAATACAATAACACTACAGTTTAAAAGAAACTATGAAAAATGTTTGCAATATACAGTTATATCGTAATAAATAAACTCTTACTCCTCTATTTATTAGCTTAATGTAATGAAAGCTACTTATAGGTGCAAATTAATCTAAAAGAAGGCTTGTATACTTCAATTTGTAGAAAAAAAGCTATATTTCACCGATAACTTTATAAAATCATTGAAAACAACACATTTTAAGGGTATAAAGCCATATAATAAGTAACTCTGCTTGTACATAATACAATACCACTACAGTTTACAAGAAACTATTAAAAACACTTGCAATATACCGTTATATCACAATAAATAACCTCTTACTCCTCTATTTATTAGCTTAATGTAATGTACGCTACTTATAGGTGCAAATTAATCTAAAAAAAGGATTGTATACTTCAATTTGTAGGAAAAAAGCTACATTTCACCGATAACTAGCTAAAATCATTGAAAACAACACATTTGGAGGGTAAAAAGCATTATAATAAGGAAAACTCTTTTTATTTATGATATAACACTACAATTTACAAGAAACTATGAAAAACACTTGTAATATACAATTGTATCACAGTAAATAATCCCCAAACCTCTTTTATAAGCTTATAGTAGTTTAAAATAGCATTTCCGAACGAAAACAACAATAATACCACATTTCTTATTTCTGTATCAAAAAAGAGGCTGAATAATGACAATTTTCGACTTTTTTTGCATATTAAAAATACATTAAAACACCTGAAATAATGTTATGTTGATGAGTAAAATTGATACTTAAATTTCATGAAAAATACATATTTTTAGCTATTAATTTTGTAAAATGTAGTTCTACCAAATATCAATAGCTATTTAGCTACAGATATAGAGGAATATACTTCAATTTGTAGAAGAAAAAAAACTCTTCACTGATAACTAGCTAAAATCATGGAAAACACTACATTTTAAAAGTATATAAAACTATAATAAGTAAAACTGCTTGTATATAATACAATAACACTACAGTTTACAAGAAACTATAAAAAACGCTTACAATATACCGTTATATCACATTAAATAACCTCTTACTCCTCTATTTATTAGCTTAATGTAATGTAAGCTACTTATAGGTGCAAATTAATCTAAAAAAAGGCTTGTATACTTCAATTTGTAGGAAAAAAACTATATTTCACCGATAATTAGCTAAAATCATTGAAAAAAACACATTTTGATGGTGTAAAGCATTTTAATAATGAAAACTCCTTTTATTTATGATATAACACTACAATTTACAAGAAACTATGAAGAACACTTGTAATATACAATTGTATCACAATTAATAGCCTCAAACTCCTTTTATAAGCTTATAGTAGTTTAAAATAGCATTTCCTTGCGAAAACAACTATATTCCACATTTTGTATTTCTCTATCAAGAAAAGGGCTATATAATGACAATTTTCGATTTTTTTTTGCATTTCATAAATTCATTAAAACACTTGAAAAAACGTTGTTTTTATGAATAAATTTGATACCTAAATTTCATAACAAATACATATTTTAGCTATTAATTTAGTAAAATGTAGTTATAGCAAATATCAAAAGCTATTTAGCTACAGATATAGAGGAATATACTTTAATTTGTAGAAAAAAAAACTCCACTGATAACTAGCTAAAATCATTGAAAACACTACATTTTATGGGTATATAGCAATATGATAAGTAAAACTACTGGTATATATACAATAACTCTACAGTTTACAAGAAACTATGGAAAACGCTTGCAATATACCGTTATATCACAATAAATAACCTCATAAAAAAACATTTATTAGCCTAATGTAATGTAAGCTTTTCTTTGGTGCAAAATAATCTAAAAAAAGGGTTGTATACTTCAATTTGTAGGAAAAAAGCTATATTTCACCGATACCTAGGTAAAATCATTGAAAACAACACATTTTGAGGGTATAAAGCATTATCATAAGGTAAATTCCTTTTATTTATGATATAACGCTACAATATACAAGAAACTATGAAAAACACTTGTAATATACAATTGTATCACACTGAATAACCTCAAACTCCATTTATAAGCTTACAGTTGTTTAAAATAGCATTTTATAACATAAACAACTCTAATACCACATTTTGAATTACAATATAAAAAAAAAGAGCTAAATAATGACAATTTTCGACTTTTTTTTGCCCCTTCAAAAATACTTTAAAAAACTTGAAAAAACTTTGTTTTTAGGAGTAAAATTGATACCTAAATTTCATGAAAAAACATATTTTTCGCTATTAATTTTGTAAAATGTAGTTGTAGCAAATATCAAAAGCTATTTAGCTACAGATAAAGAGGAATATACTTCAATTTGTAGAAAAAACAGCTCTTCACCGATAACTAGCTAAAATCATTGAGAACAACACATTTTAAAGGTATATAGCAATATAATAAGTAAAACTACTTGTATATAATACAATAACACTACAGTTTACAAGAAACTATAAAAAACGCCTGCAATATACCGTTATATCACAATAGATAACCTCTTACTCTGTTTATTAGCTTAATGTAATGTAAGCTACTTATAGGTGCAAATTAATCTAAAAAAAAGCCTTGTATACTTCACATTGTAGGAAAAAAGCTATATTTCACCGATAACTAGCTAAAATCCTTGAAAACAACACATTTTGAGGTTATAAAGCATTATAATAAGGAAAACTCCTTTTATTTATGATATTACACTACAATTGACATGAAACTATGAAAAACACTTGTAATATACAATTGCATCACAATAACTAGCCTCAAACTCCTTTTATAAGCTTACAGTAGTATAAAATAGCATTTCCTAACGAAAACCACTATATTCCACATATAGTTTTTCTCTATCAAAAAAAGGGCATATTAATGTCAATTTTCGACATTTTTTTGCCATTCAAAAATACATTAAAACACTTGAAAAAACTTTGTTTTTATGAAGAAATTTTATCTTTCAATTTCATGACAAATACATATTTTTGCTATTAATTTTGTTAAATGTAGTTGTAGCAAATATCAAAAGCTATTTAGCTACAGCTATAGAAGAATATACTTCAATTTGTAGAAGAAAAAAAACACTTCACTGATAACTAGCTAAAATCATTGAAAACACTACATTTTATGGGAATATAGCAATATGATAAGTAAAACTACTTGTATATAATACAATAACACTACAGTTTACAAGAAACTATGAAAAACGCTTACAATATACCGTTATATCACAATAAATAACCTCTTACTCTTTTATTTATTAGCTTAATGTAATGTAAGGTACTTATAGGTGCAAATTAATCTAGAAAAAGGCTTGTATACTTCAATTTGTAGGAAAAAAGCTATATTTCACCGATAACTAACCAAAATCATTGAAAACAACACATGTTGAGGGTATAAAGCATCATAATAAGGAAAACTCTTTTTATTTATGATATAACACTACAATTTACAGGAAACTATGAAAAACACTTGTAATATACAATTGTATCACAGTAAATAACCCCAAACCTCTTTTATAAGCTTATAGTAGTTTAAAATAACATTTCCTAACGAAAACAACTACAATGCCATATTTCTTATTTCTCTATCAAAAAAAGGGCTGAATAATGACAATTTTCGACATTTTTTTTGCCTTTCAAAAACACATTAAAACACTTGAAAAAAAGTTGTTTTGTATGAATAAATTTGATACCTAAATTTCATAAAAAATACATATTTTAGCTATTAATTTTTTCAAATGTAGTTGTAGCAAATATCAAAAGCTATTTAGCTACAGATATAGAGGAATATACTTCAATTTGTAGAAAAAACAACTCCTCACTGATAACTAGCTAAAATCATTAATTACACTACATATTATGGGTATATAGCATTATGATAAGTAAAACTACTTGTAACACAATATATTGTATACACTTGTATACAGTAATAACACTACAGTTTACAAGAAACTATGAAAAACGACTGCATTATACCCTTATATCACAATAAATAACCTCTTAAAATTATATTCATTAGCCTAATGTAATGTAAGCTTTTCTTCGGTGCAAATTAATGTATACTTGTATGCCTTGTATACTTAAATTTGTAGAACAAAAGCTATATTTCACCGATAACTAGGTAAAATCATTGAAAACAACACATTTTGAGGGTATAAAGCTTTATCATAAGATAAATTCCTTTTATTTGTGATAAAACGCTACAATATACAAGAAACTATGAAAAACACTTGTAATATACAATTGTATCACAATAAATAACCTCAAACTCCATTTATAAGCTTACAGTAGTTTAAAATAGCATTTTATAACGAAAACAACTATAACACCACATTTTGAATTTCAATATCAAAAAAAGAGCTTAATAATGTCAATTTTTGACATATTTTTGCCCTTCAAAAAATACATTAAAACACTTAAAAAAACGTTGTTTTTTGGAGTAAAATTGATACCAAAATTTCATGAAAAAACATATTTTTAGCTATCACTTTTGTAAAACGTAGTTGTAGCAAATATAAAAAGCTATTTAGCTACATATATAGAGAAATATATTTCAATTTGTTGTATAAAAAACAACTCTTCACTAATAAATAGCTAAAATCATTGAAAACACTACGTTTTATAAGTATTTATATTATATTTACAAGTATTTTTCATAGTTTCTTGTAAATTGTAGCGTTATATCATAAATAAAAGAAGTTTTCCTTATTATAATGCTTTATACCCTCAAAATGTGTTTTTTTTCAATGATTTTAGCTAATTATCGGTGAAATATAGCTTTTTTCCTACAAATTGAAGTATACAAGCTTATTTTTAGATTAATTTGCACCTAAGAGTAGCTAACATTACATTAAGCTAATAAATAGAAGAGTAAGAGGTTATTTATTGTGATATAACGGTATATTGCAAGCGTTTTTCATAGTTTCTTGTAAACTGTAGTGTTATTGTATATATACAAGTAGTTTTACTTATTATATTGCTATACATATACAATTGTATCACAATAAATAGCCTCAAACTCCTTTTATAAGCTTATAGTAGTTTAAAATAGCATTTCCTAACGAAAACAACTATATTCCACATTTTTTATTTCTCTATTAAAAAAAAGGCTGAATAATCTCAATTTTCGACATTTTTTCGTCCTTCAAAAATGCATTAAAACACTTGAAAAAACGTTGTTTTCTTAAATAAATGTGATACCTAAATTTCATAATAAATACATATTTTAGCTATTAATTTTGTAAAATGTAGTTGTAGCAAATATCAAAAGCTATTTAGCTACAGATATAGAGGAATATACTTCAATTTTTGAAAAAAAACAGCTCTTCACTGATAACTAGCTAAAATCATTGAAAACACTACATTTTATGGGTTTATAGCAATATAATAAGTAAAACTACTTGTATATATACAATAACACTACAGTGTACAAGAAACTATGAAAAACACTTGCAATATACCGTTATATCACAATAAATAACCTCGTACTCCTCTATTTACTAGCTTAATGTAATGTACGCTACTTATAGGTGCAAATTAATCTAAAAAAAGGGTTGTATACTTCAATTTGTAGGAAAAAAGCTACATTTCACCGATAACTAGCTAAAATCATTAAAAACAACATATTTTGAGGGTATAAAGCATTATAATAAGGAAAACTTCTTTTATTTATGATATAACACTATAATTTACAAGAAACTATGAAAAACACCTGCAATATACAATTGTATCACAGTAGATAACCCCAAACCTCTTTTATAAACTTACAGGAGTTTAAAATAGCATTTCCTAACGAAAACAACTATAATACCACATTTCTTATTTCCCTATCAAAAAAAGGGCTGAATAATGTCAATTTTCGACTTTTTTTTGCATATTAAAAATACATAAAAACACTTGTAAAAACGTTATTTTTAAGAGTAAAATTGATACATAAATTTCATGATAAATACATATTTTCAGCTATTCATTTTGTAAATTGTAGTTCTAGCAAATATCAATAGCTATTTAGCTACAGATATAGAGAAATATACTTCAATTTGTAGAAGAAAAAAACTCTTCACTGATAACTAGCTAAAATCATTGAAAACACTACATTTTATGGGTATATAGCAAAATAATAAGTATAACTACTTGTATATATACAATAACACTACAGTTAACAAGAAACTATGAAAAACGCCTGCAATATACCGTTATATCACAATAAATAACCTCTTTCTCCTCTATTTATTAGCTTAATGTAATGTAAGCTACTTATAGGTGTAAATTAATCGAAAAGAAGCCTTGTATACTTCATATTGTAGGAAAAAGCTATATTTCACCGATAACTAGCAAAAATCATTTCAAACAACACATTTTGAGGGTATAAAGCATTATATAATCAGGAAAACTCCTTTTATTTATGATATAACACTACAATTACAAGAAACTATGAAAAATTCTTGTTATATACAATTGTATCACAATAAATAGCCTCAAACTCGTTTTATAAGCTTATAGTAGTTTAAAATAGCATTTCCTAATGAAAACAATTATATTCCACTTTTTTTATTTCTCTATCAAAAAAAGGGCTGAATAATGTCAATTTTCGACATTTTTTTTGCCTTTCCAAAATACATTAAAACACTTGAAAAACGTTGTTTTTATGAATAAATTTGATACCTAAATTTCATAATAAATACATATTCTAGCTATTAAGTTTGTAAAATGTAGTTGTAGCAAATATCAAAAGCTATTTAGCTACAGATATAGAGGAATATACATCAATTTGTAGAAAAAAACCACTCTTCACTGATAACTATCTAAAATCATTGAAAACACTACATTTTATGGGTATATAGCAATATAAATAAGTAAACTACTTGTATATAATACAATTACACTACAGTTTACAAGAAACTATGAAAAACACTTGCAATATACCGTTATATGACAATAAATAGCCTCTTACTCTTCTATTTATTAGCTTAATGTAATGTAGGCTACTTATAGGTGCAACTTATTCTAAGAAGAGGATTGGTTGCTTCAATTTATAGGTAAAAAGTTTTATTTCACCGATAAATAGCTTAAATCATTGCAAACAACACATTTTTAGGGTATAGAGCATTATCATAAGGTAAATTCCTTTTATTTATGATATAACACTACAATTTACAAGAAACTATGAAAAAAACTTGTAATATACAATTGTTTCACAATAAATAACCTCAAACTCCATTTATAAGCTTACAGTAGATTAAAATAGCATTTTGTAACGAAAACAACTATAATACCACAATTTGAATTTCAATATAAAAAAAAGAGCTTAATAATGTCAATTGTCGACATTTTTTTCACCCTTCATAAATACATTAAAACACTTGCAAAAATGTTGTTTTTAGGAGTGAAATTGATACATAAATTTCATGATAAATACATATTTTTAGGTATTAATTTTGTAAAATGTAGTTGTGGCAAATATCGAAAGTTATTTACCTACAAATATAGAGGAATATACTTCAATTTGTAGAAGAAAAAAAACTCTTCACTAAAAACTAGCTAAAATCATTGAAAAAACTACATTTTATGGGTATATAGCAATATAATAAGTATAACTACTTGTATATATACAATAACACTACAGTTAACAGGAGACTATGAAAAACGCTTGCAATATACCGTTATATAACAATAAATAACCTATTACTACTCTATTTATTAGCTTAATGTAATGTAAGCTACTTGTAGTTGCAAATTAGTCTAAAAAAAGACTTGTATACTTTAATTTTAGGAAAAAAGCTTATTTTCAACGATATCTAGCTAAAATCATTGAAAATAACACATTTTAAGGGTATAAAGCCATATAATAAGTAACTCTACTTGTATATAATACTATAACCTACTAACAGTTTTACTAAAAAAAAACTATGAAAAACTGCTTTGTGCAAATTAAAAAA
>JACEEZ010022743.1:64827-102003 GCA_016584305.1 Chionoecetes opilio
TGTAGTTGTGGCAATATCGAAAGTTATTTACCTACAAATATAGAGAATATACTTCATTTGTAGAAGACAAAAAACTCTTCACTAAAACTAGCTAAAATCATGAAAAACTACATTTATGGTATATAGCAATATATAGTATAACTACTTGTATATATACAATAACACTACAGTTAACAGAGACTATGAAAAACGCTTCAATATACCGTTATATAACAATAAATAACCTATTACATACTCTATTTATTACTTATGTATGTAAGCTACTTGTATTGCAATTTAGTCTAAAAAAAGACTTGTATACTTTAATTTTAGGAAAAAGCTTATTTTCACGATATCTAGCTAAAATCATTGAAAATAACACATTTAAGGGTATAAGCCTATAATAAGTAACTCTACTTGTATATAATACTATACACTACAGTTTACTAGAAACTATGAAAACGCTTGCAAATTACCGTTATATCACAATAAATAACCTCTTACTCCTCTATTTATAGCTTAATGTAAAATAGCTGCTTTTAGGTGCAAATTATAAAAAAAAAGGCTTGTATACTTCAATTTGTTGGAAAAAAAGCATATTCCCCGATAACTAGCTAAAATCATAAAAACAACATTTTTGAGGGTATAAAGCATTATAATAAGGAAAACTCTTTTTATTTATGATATAACACTACAATTTACATGAAACTATGAAAAACACTTGTAATATACAATTGTATCACAGTAAATAGCCTCAAACTCCTTTTGTAAGCTTATAGTAGTTTAAAATAGCATTTCCTAACGAAAACAACTATATTCCACATTTTTTATTTCTCTATCAAAATAGGCTGAATATTGACATTTTCGACATTTATTTGCCTTACAAAAATACATTAAAACACTTGAAAAAACGTTGTTTTTAGAATAAATTTGATTCCTAATTGCATAACAAATACATATTTTAGCTATTAATTTTTTAAAATTTACTTGTAGCAAATATCAAAAGCTATTTAGCTACAGATATAGAGGAATATACTTCATTTGTAGAAAAACAACTCCTCACTGATAACTAGCTAAAATCATTGAAAACACTACATATTATGGGTATATAGCATTATGATAAGTAAAACTACTTAACACAATATATTGTATACCTTGTATACGTAATAACACTACAGTTTACCAAGAAACTATGAAAAACGACTGCATTATACCCTTATATACAATAAATAACCTCTTAAAATTAATTCATTAGCCTAATGTAATGTAAGCTTTTCTTCGGTGCAAATTAATGTATACTTGTATGCCTTGTATACTAAATTTGTAGAACAAAAGCTATATTTCACCGATAACTATGTAAAATCATTGAAACAACACATTTTGAGGTATAAAGCTTTTCATAAGATAAATTCCTTTATTTGTGAAAAACGCTACAATATCCCAAGAAACTATGAGAAACACTTGTAATATACAATTGTATCACAATAATAACCTCAACTCCATTTAAGCTTACAGTAGTTTAAAAATAGCATTTTATACGAAACAACTATAACACCACATTTTGAATTTCAATATCAAAAAAGAGCTTAATAATGTCATTTTTGACATATTTTTGCCCTTCAAAAAATACATTAAAAACTTAAAAAACGTTGTTTTTTGGAGTAAAATTGATACCAAAATTTCATGAAAACACTATTTTTAGCTATCACTTTTGTAAACGTAGTTGTAGCAAATATAAAAAGCTATTAGCTACATATATAGAGAATATATTTCAATTTGTTGTATAAAAAAACAACTCTTCACTAATAAATAGCTAAAATCATTGAAAAACACTTTTAGGGTATAAGCAATATAATAAGTAACTACTTGTATATATACTATAACACTACAGTTTACAAGAAACTATGAAAAACGCTTGCAATTACCGTTATATCACAATAAATAACCTCTTACTCTTCTATTTATTAGCTTAATGTAATGTTAGCTCTTTTAGGTGCAAATTATCTAAAAATAAGCTTGTATACTTCAATTTGTAGAAAAAGCTATATTTCACCGATAATAGCTAAAATCATTGAAAACAAAATTTTGAGGGTATAAAGGCATATAATAAGGAAAACTTCTTTTATTTATGATATAACGCTACAATTTACAAGAAACTATGAAAAATACTTGTAATATACAATTGTATCACAATAAATAGCCTCAAACTCCTTTTATAAGCTTATAGTAGTTTAAAATAGCATTTCCTAACGAAAACAACTATATTCCACATTTTTTATTTCTCTATTAAAAAAAAGGCTGAATAATCTCAATTTTCGACATTTTTTCGCCTTTCAAAAATGCATTAAAACACTTGAAAAAACGTTGTTTTCTTAAATAAATGTGATACCTAAATTTCATAATAAATACATATTTTAGCTATTAATTTTGTAAAATGTAGTTGTAGCAATATCAAAGCTATTTAGCTACAGATATAGAGGAATATACTTCAATTTTTGAAAAAAACAGCTCTTCACTGATAACTAGCTAAAATCATTGAAAACACTACATTTTATGGGTTTATAGCAATATAATAAGTAAAACTACTTGTATATATACAATAACACTACAGTGTACAAGAAACTATGAAAAACACTTGCAATATACCGTTATATCACAATAAATAACCTCGTACTCCTCTATTTACTAGCTTAATGTAATGTACGCTACTTATAGGTGCAAATTAATCTAAAAAAAGGGTTGTATACTTCAATTTGTAGGAAAAAAGCTACATTTCACCGATAACTAGCTAAAATCATTAAAAACAACATATTTTGAGGGTATAAAGCATTATAATAAGGAAAACTTCTTTTATTTATGATATAACACTATAATTTACAAGAAACTATGAAAAACACCTGCAATATACAATTGTATCACAGTAGATAACCCCAAACCTCTTTTATAAACTTACAGGAGTTTAAAATAGCATTTCCTAACGAAAACAACTATAATACCACATTTCTTATTTCCCTATCAAAAAAAGGGCTGAATAATGTCAATTTTCGACTTTTTTTTGCATATTAAAAATACATAAAAACACTTGTAAAAACGTTATTTTTAGGAGTAAAATTGATACATAAATTTCATGATAAATACATATTTTCAGCTATTCATTTTGTAAATTGTAGTTCTAGCAAATATCAATAGCTATTTAGCTACAGATATAGAGAAATATACTTCAATTTGTAGAAGAAAAAAACTCTTCACTGATAACTAGCTAAAATCATTGAAAACACTACATTTTATGGGTATATAGCAAAATAATAAGTATAACTACTTGTATATATACAATAACACTACAGTTAACAAGAAACTATGAAAAACGCCTGCAATATACCGTTATATCACAATAAATAACCTCTTTCTCCTCTATTTATTAGCTTAATGTAATGTAAGCTACTTATAGGTGTAAATTAATCGAAAGAGCCTTGTATACTTCATATTGTAGGAAAAAGCTATATTTCACCGATAACTAGCAAAAATCATTTCAAACAACACATTTTGAGGGTATAAAGCATTATATAATCAGGAAAACTCCTTTTATTTATGATATAACACTACAATTACAAGAAACTATGAAAATCTTGTTATATACAATTGTATCACAATAAAAAGCCTCAAACTCGTTTTATAAGCTTATAGTAGTTTAAAATAGCATTTCCTAATGAAAACAATTATATTCCACTTTTTTTATTTCTCTATCAAAAAAAGGGCTGAATAATGTCAATTTTCGACATTTTTTTGCCTTTCCAAAATACATTAAAACACTTGAAAAACGTTGTTTTTATGAATAAATTTGATACCTAAATTTCATAATAAATACATATTCTAGCTATTAAGTTTGTAAAATGTAGTTGTAGCAAATATCAAAAGCTATTTAGCTACAGATATAGAGGAATATACATCAATTTGTAGAAAAAAACCACTCTTCACTGATAACTATCTAAAATCATTGAAAACACTACATTTTATGGGTATATAGCAATATAATAAGTAAAACTACTTGTATATAATACAATTACACTACAGTTTACAAGAAACTATGAAAAACACTTGCAATATACCGTTATATGACAATAAATAGCCTCTTACTCTTCTATTTATTAGCTTAATGTAATGTAGGCTACTTATAGGTGCAACTTATTCTAAGAAGAGGATTGGTTGCTTCAATTTATAGGTAAAAAGTTTTATTTCACCGATAAATAGCTTAAATCATTGCAAACAACACATTTTTAGGGTATAGAGCATTATCATAAGGTAAATTCCTTTTATTTATGATATAACACTACAATTTACAAGAAACTATGAAAAAAACTTGTAATATACAATTGTTTCACAATAAATAACCTCAAACTCCATTTATAAGCTTACAGTAGATTAAAATAGCATTTTGTAACGAAAACAACTATAATACCACAATTTGAATTTCAATATAAAAAAAAGAGCTTAATAATGTCAATTGTCGACATTTTTTTCACCCTTCATAAATACATTAAAACACTTGCAAAAATGTTGTTTTTAGGAGTGAAATTGATACATAAATTTCATGATAAATACATATTTTTAGGTATTAATTTTGTAAAATGTAGTTGTGGCAAATATCGAAAGTTATTTACCTACAAATATAGAGGAATATACTTCAATTTGTAGAAGAAAAAAAACTCTTCACTAAAAACTAGCTAAAATCATTGAAAAAACTACATTTTATGGGTATATAGCAATATAATAAGTATAACTACTTGTATATATACAATAACACTACAGTTAACAGGAGACTATGAAAAACGCTTGCAATATACCGTTATATAACAATAAATAACCTATTACTACTCTATTTATTAGCTTAATGTAATGTAAGCTACTTGTAGTTGCAAATTAGTCTAAAAAAAGACTTGTATACTTTAATTTTAGGAAAAAAGCTTATTTTCAACGATATCTAGCTAAAATCATTGAAAATAACACATTTTAAGGGTATAAAGCCATATAATAAGTAACTCTACTTGTATATAATACTATACCACTACAGTTTACTAGAAACTATGAAAAACGCTTGCAAATTACCGTTATATCACAATAAATAACCTCTTACTCCTCTATTTATTAGCTTAATGTAAAATAAGCTGCTTTTAGGTGCAAATTAATAAAAAAAAAAGGCTTGTATACTTCAATTTGTTGGAAAAAAGCTATATTTCACCGATAACTAGCTAAAATCATAAAAACAACATATTTTGAGGGTATAAAGCATTATAATAAGGAAAACTCTTTTTATTTATGATATAACACTACAATTTACATGAAACTATGAAAAACACTTGTAATATACAATTGTATCACAGTAAATAGCCTCAAACTCCTTTTGTAAGCTTATAGTAGTTTAAAATAGCATTTCCTAACGAAAACAACTATATTCCACATTTTTTATTTCTCTATCAAAAATAGGGCTGAATATTGACAATTTTCGACATTTATTTGCCTTACAAAAATACATTAAAACACTTGAAAAAACGTTGTTTTTATGAATAAATTTGATTCCTAAATTGCATAACAAATACATATTTTAGCTATTAATTTTGTAAAATTTACTTGTAGCAAATATCAAAAGCTATTTAGCTACAGATATAGAGGAATATACTTCAATTTGTAGAAAAAACAACTCCTCACTGATAACTAGCTAAAATCATTGAAAACACTACATATTATGGGTATATAGCATTATGATAAGTAAAACTACTTGTAACACAATATATTGTATACACTTGTATACAGTAATAACACTACAGTTTACAAGAAACTATGAAAAACGACTGCATTATACCCTTATATCACAATAAATAACCTCTTAAAATTATATTCATTAGCCTAATGTAATGTAAGCTTTTCTTCGGTGCAAATTAATGTATACTTGTATGCCTTGTATACTTAAATTTGTAGAACAAAAGCTATATTTCACCGATAACTAGGTAAAATCATTGAAAACAACACATTTTGAGGGTATAAAGCTTTATCATAAGATAAATTCCTTTTATTTGTGATAAAACGCTACAATATACAAGAAACTATGAAAAACACTTGTAATATACAATTGTATCACAATAAATAACCTCAAACTCCATTTATAAGCTTACAGTAGTTTAAAATAGCATTTTATAACGAAAACAACTATAACACCACATTTTGAATTTCAATATCAAAAAAAGAGCTTAATAATGTCAATTTTTGACATATTTTTGCCCTTCAAAAAATACATTAAAACACTTAAAAAAACGTTGTTTTTTGGAGTAAAATTGATACCAAAATTTCATGAAAAAACATATTTTTAGCTATCACTTTTGTAAAACGTAGTTGTAGCAAATATAAAAAGCTATTTAGCTACATATATAGAGAAATATATTTCAATTTGTTGTATAAAAAACAACTCTTCACTAATAAATAGCTAAAATCATTGAAAACACTACGTTTTATGGTGTATAGCATATATATAGTAAACTACTTGTATATTACATAACACTACAGTTTACAAGAAACTATGAAAACGCTTGCAATATACTTATATCACAATAATAACCTCTTACTCTCTATTTATATAGCTTAATGTAATGTTTAGTACTCTTAGGTGCAAATTATCTAAAAATAAGCTTGTTACTTCAATTTGTAGGGAAAAAAGCTATATTTCACCGATTTAATTAGCTAAAATCATTGAAAACAACACTTTTGAGGGTATAAAGCATTATAATAGGAAACTTCTTTTATTTATGATATAACGCTACAATTTACAAGAACTATGAAAAATACTTGTAATATACAATTGTATCACAATAATAGCTCAACTCCTTTTGTAAGCTTATAGTAGTTTAAAATAGCATTTCCTAACGAAAACAACTATATTCCACATTTTTTATTTCTCTATCAAAAATAGGGCTGAATATTGACAATTTTCGACATTTTTTCGCCTTTCAAAAATGCATTAAAACACTTGAAAAAACGTTGTTTTCTTAAATAAATGTGATACCTAAATTTCATAATAAATACATATTTTAGCTATTAATTTTGTAAAATGTAGTTGTAGCAAATATCAAAAGCTATTTAGCTACAGATATAGAGGAATATACTTCAATTTTTGAAAAAAAACAGCTCTTCACTGATAACTAGCTAAAATCATTGAAAACACTACATTTTATGGGTTTATAGCAATATAATAAGTAAAACTACTTGTATATATACAATAACACTACAGTGTACAAGAAACTATGAAAAACACTTGCAATATACCGTTATATCACAATAAATAACCTCGTACTCCTCTATTTACTAGCTTAATGTAATGTACGCTACTTATAGGTGCAAATTAATCTAAAAAAAGGGTTGTATACTTCAATTTGTAGGAAAAAAGCTACATTTCACCGATAACTAGCTAAAATCATTAAAAACAACATATTTTGAGGGTATAAAGCATTATAATAAGGAAAACTTCTTTTATTTATGATATAACACTATAATTTACAAGAAACTATGAAAAACACCTGCAATATACAATTGTATCACAGTAGATAACCCCAAACCTCTTTTATAAACTTACAGGAGTTTAAAATAGCATTTCCTAACGAAAACAACTATAATACCACATTTCTTATTTCCCTATCAAAAAAAGGGCTGAATAATGTCAATTTTCGACTTTTTTTTGCATATTAAAAATACATAAAAACACTTGTAAAAACGTTATTTTTTAGAGTAAAATTGATACATAAATTTCATGATAAATACATATTTTCAGCTATTCATTTTGTAAATTGTAGTTCTAGCAAATATCAATAGCTATTTAGCTACAGATATAGAGAAATATACTTCAATTTGTAGAAGAAAAAAACTCTTCACTGATAACTAGCTAAAATCATTGAAAACACTACATTTTATGGGTATATAGCAAAATAATAAGTATAACTACTTGTATATATACAATAACACTACAGTTAACAAGAAACTATGAAAAACGCCTGCAATATACCGTTATATCACAATAAATAACCTCTTTCTCCTCTATTTATTAGCTTAATGTAATGTAAGCTACTTATAGGTGTAAATTAATCGAAAAGAAGCCTTGTATACTTCATATTGTAGGAAAAAGCTATATTTCACCGATAACTAGCAAAAATCATTTCAAACAACACATTTTGAGGGTATAAAGCATTATATAATCAGGAAAACTCCTTATTCTATATATAAACACTCAATTACAAAGAAACTATGAAAAATTCTTGTATATACAATTGACACAATAAATAGCCTCAAAACTCGTTTTATAAGCTTATAGTAGTGTAAAATAGCATTTCCTAATGAAACAATTATATTCCAACTTTTTATTTCTCTATCAAAAAAGGGCTGAATAATGTCAATTTCGACATTTTATTGCCTTTTCCAAAATACATTAAAACACTTGAAAAACGTTGTGTTATGAATAAATTCGATACCTAAATTATAATAAATACATATTCTAGCTATTAATTTGTAAAATGTAGTTGTAGCAAATATAAAGCTATTTAGCTACAAGATATAGAGGAATATACATCAATTTGTAGAAAAAAAACCACTCTCACTGATAACTATCTAAAAATCATTGAAAACGATACATTTATGGATATATAGCAAAATATAATAAGTAAAAACTTACTTGTATATAATACAATTACACTTACAGTTTACAAGAAACTATGAAAACACACTGCCAATCTACCGTATATGACAATAAATAGACTCTTACTCTTCTATTTATTACTTAATGTAATGTAGGCTACTTATAGGTGCAAATTATTCCTAAGAAGGAGGATGGTTGCTTCAATTTATAGGTAAAAAGTTTTATTTCCCACCGCTATAGCAAATCATTGCAAAAACACCATTTTTAAGGGTATAGAGCATTATCATAAGGTAAATTCCTTTTATTTATGATATAACCACTACAAATTTACAAGAAACTATGAAAAAAAAACTTGTAATATACAATGTTTCACATAAATAACCTCAAACTCCATTTATAAAGCTTACAGTCGATTAAATCAGCATTTTGTAACGAAAACAACTATAATACCACCAATTTGAATTGCCAAATAAAAAAAGAGTTAATAATGTCAATTGCAACATTTTTTTCCCCTTCATACATACTAATAAAACACTTGCAAAATGTTGTTTTTAGGAGTGAAATTGATACATAAATTCATGATAAATACATATTTTATGTATTAATTTGTAAAAGGTAGTTGTGGCAAATATCGAAGTTATTACCTACAAAATATAGAGGAATATACTTCAATTGTAGAAGAAAAAAAAAAAATCTTCACTAAAAAACTAGCTAAAAATCATTGAAAAAAAAACTACATTTATGGGTTATATAGCAAATAATAAGTTATAACTCCTGTATATATACCATACACTACAGTTAACAGGAGGACTATGAAAAAACGCTTGCAATATACAGTTATTATAACAATAAATAACCTATTACTACTCTATTTATTAGATTATGTAATGTAAGCTACTTGTAGTTGCAAATGAGTCATAAAAAAAGGGACTTGTATACTTAATTTTAGGAAAAAAGCTTATTTTCAACGAATCTAGCAAAATCATAAAATAACATTTTAAGGGTATAAAGCCATATAATTAAGTAAATCTACTTGTATATAATACAAGTAGAGTACTTATTATATGGCTTTTATACCAAAATGTGTATTTTCAATGATTTTTAGCTAGTATCGTTTGTGAAATAAGGCTTTTTCCTAAAAATTAAAGTATAACAAGTCTTTTTTATAGAATTAATTTGCAAAAACTACAAGTAGCTTACATTACATTAAGCTAATAAATAGAGTATAATAGGTTTATTTATTGTTATATTAACGGTATATGGACAAGCGTTTTTCATGTCTCCTGTTAACTGTAGTGTTATGTTATGCGATACAAGTAGTTGTTGTTATACTTAATTATATTGCCTAGATACCCATATAATGTAGTTTTTTCATGATTTAGCATAGTTTTAGTGAAAGAGTTTTTTTATTCGACTAAATTGAAGTATATTCCTCTTATTTGTAGGTAAATAAACTTTCGATATTCTCGCAACAACTACATTTTACAAAAATTACTACCTAAAAATATGATTTATCATGAAAGTTATGTATCAATTCACTCTAAATAAAACATTTTTTGCAAGTGTTTTATTGTATTTATGAAGGGTTGAAAAAATGTTGGACAAGTGACATTCTAAGCTCTTTGTTTTTATATTGGCAATTCAAATTGGGGTATTATAGTTGTTTTCGTTACAAATGCGATTTAATCTACTGTAAGCTTTATAAATGGAGTTTGAGGTTATTTATTGTGAAAACAATGTATATTACAAGGTTTTTATAGTTTCTTGTAAATTGTAGTGTATATATCATAAATAAAAGGAATTTACCTTATGATCATGCTCTATACCCTAAAACTGTGTTGTTTGCAATGATTTAAGCTATTTACGGTGAAATAAAACTTTTTACCGTATAAATTGAAGAACCAATCTCTTCTCTAGAATTAAGTTGCACTTAAGCGTAGCCTACAATTACATTAAGCTATAAATAGAAGAGTAAGAGGCTATTTATTGTTTCATATACGGATATATGCAAGTTGTTGTTCATAGATTCTTGTAAACTGTAGTGTAATTGTATTATATACAAGTAGTTTTACTTATTATATTGCTATATACCATAAAATGCTAGTGGTTTTCAATGATTTAGATAGTTATCAGTGAAAGATGTGGTAACTTTTTCTACAAATTGAGTAGATCACTCTACATCTGTAGCTAAATAGCTTTTGATAGTTTGCTACAACTACATTTACAAACTTAAAGCTAGAATATGTATTATTATGAAATTTAGGTATACAAATTTATTCATAAAAACAACGTTTTCAAGGGTTTTAATGTATTTTGGAAAGGCAAAAAAAATGTTACGAAAATTGACATTATTTCGCCCTTTTTGATAGAGTAAATAAAAAAAGTGGAATATAATTGTTTTCATAGGAAATGCCTACTTTAAACTACTATAAGCTTATAAACGAGTTCGAGGCTATTTATTCGTGATACAATTGTATATAACAAGAATTTTAAAGTTTCTTGGTTAATTGTAGTGTTATATCATAAAATAAAAGAGTTTTCCTGCATTATATAATGCTTTATACCCTCAAAATGTGTCTGTTCTGAAAGGATTTTGCTAGTTATCGGTGAAATATAGCTTTTCCTACAATATGAAGTATACAACGGCTCTTTTCGATTAATTTTACACCTATAAGTAGCTTACATTACCCTTTAAGCTAATAAATAGAGGAGAAATAAGGGTATTTTATGTGAGTATAACTGGTATATTGCAGGCGTTTTTCATGAGTTTCTTGTTAACTGTAGTGTTATTGTATATAACAAGTAGTTATACTTAGTATTGCTAATACCCATAAAATGTAGTGTTTTAAATGATTTTAGCTCAGTTATCAGTGAAGAGTTTTTTCTTCTACAAATTCAAGTATATGTCTCTTAATCTGTAGTACAATAGCATGATATGTTGCTCTTTCAGAATCAATTTACAAAATGAATAGCTGAAAATATTATTATCATGAAATTTATGTATCCAATTTACTCTAAAAATAAACGTTTTACAAGTGTTTATGATTTTTTAATATGCAAAAAAAAAGTCGCAAATTGACAATTTATTCAGCCATTTTTTTTCTTGATAGGGAAATAGAAATGTTGGATATTATAGCTGTTTCGTTAGGAAATGCTATTTTTAAACTCTGTAAGTTTATAAAAGAGGTTTGGGTTATCTACTGTGATACAAATTGTATATGCAGGTGTTTTTCATAGTTCTTGTAAATTATAGGTTATATCAAAATAAAAAGAAGTTTTCCTTATTATAATGCTTTATACCCTCAAAAATATGTTGTTTTAATTATTTAGCTAGTATCGGTTGAAATGTAGCTTTTTTCCCTACAATGCAAGTATCACAAACCCTTTTTTAGATTAATTTGCACCTATAAGTAGCGTACATACATTAAGCTAGTAAATTAGAGGAGTACGAGGTTATTTATTGTGATATAACGGTATATTGCAAGTGTTTTCATCGTTTCTTTGCTACACTGTATTTAGTGTTATTGATATATAACAAGTAGTTTTACTTATTATATTGCTATAAAACATAAAAGTAGTGTTTTCAGATTTAGCTAGTTATCAGTGAAGAGCTGTTTTTTTCAAAAAATTGAAGTATATCTCTAATCTGTACTAAATAGCTGTGATATTGCTACAACTACATTTCACAAAATTAATAGCTAAAATAGTATTTATAGGAATGTAGGTAATAACATTTATTAAGAAAACAACGTTGTTTCAAGTGTTTTATGAATTTTTGAAAGGCGAAAAAATGTCGGAAAATGAATATTCAGCCTTTTTTTAATTGAGAAATAAAAAAATGGGAATATAGTGTTTTCGTTAGGAAAAGCTAATTTTAAAACTACATAAGCTTATGAAAAGAAGTTTGAGGCTATTAATTGTGATACAATTGTATATTAAAGTATTTTTCATAGTTCTTGTAAATTGTTAGCGTTATATCATAAATAAAAAGAAGTTTTCCTTATTCATGCTTTTATACCGCAAATGTGGCTCTTGTTCAATGATTTTAGCTAATATCGGTGAAATATAGCTTTTTTCTAAAAATTGAAGTCGTACAAGCTTATTTTTAGATTAATTTGCACCTAAGAGTACTAACATTACATAAGCTAATAATAGAAGAGTAGAGTTTATTTATTGTGATTATACGGTATATTCAAGCGTTTTCATAGTATTGTAAAACGCTAGTCGTTATTGTATATATACAAAGTAGTTTTTACTTATTCTATTGCCGATACACCCATAAAACGTAGTGTTTTAATGATTTAGCTATTATTAGTGAAGAGTGTTTTTTTAGTACAACAAATTGAAATATATTTCTCTATATATGTAAGCTAAAAGTAGCGTTTTATATTTGAATACAAATACGTTTACAAAAGTGATATGCGAAAAATATGTTTTGCATGAAATTTTGCGTATCAATTTCACTCCAAAAAACAACGTTTTTTAGTGTTTTAATATATTTTGAAGGGCCAAAAATCATGTCTAAAAATGACATATTAAGCTTCTTTTTTTTGATATGAAATGCAAAATGTGGGTTATAGTTGTTTCGTTATCAAAATGCTATTGTAAACTACTGTAAGCTTTAAAATGGAGTTTGAGGTGATTTATTGTGATACAATTGTATATTATAAGTGTTTTTCATAGTTTTGTATATTGTAGCGATTTTATCACAAATAACAAAGGAATTTATCTATGATAAAGCTTTATACCCTCATAATGTGTTGTTTTCAATGAATTTTACTAGTTATCGGTGAAATATAGCTTTGTTCTAACAAATAAAAGTATACAAGGCATACAAGTAATGAACACTTAATTTTGCACCGAATGAGAAAGGTTAACATTACCATTTAGCTATAGGAATATAATTTTAAGAGGTTATTATCTGTGATATAAGGGTATAATGCAGGTCGTTTTTCATAGTTTCTTGAAACGTAGTTAGTACTGTATACAACGTGATACAATATATTGTGTAGACAAGTAGTTTTACTTATCATAATCTATATAACCCATAATATGTAGTGTTTTCATGATTGTAGTAGTTATCAGTGAGGAGTTGTTTTTCTACAAATTGAAGTATATTCCCTATATCTGTAGCTAAAATAGATTTGATATTGTACAAGTAAATTTACAAAATTAATAGCTAAAAGATGTATTGTTATGCAATTTAGGAATCAAATTATATTAAAAAAAAACGTTTTTTCAAGGTTTTAATGTATTTTTGTTAAGGAAATAATGTCGGAAAAAATTCTTTCGTCAATATCAGCCCAATTTGATAAAGAAATAAAAAATGTGGGCAAATAGTGTTTCGTTAGGAAATGCTATTTTAAAGAACTTATAAGCTTACCAAAAGGAGTTGAGGCTATTACTGTGATACAATTGTTATATTAACGAGTGTTTTCATAGTTTCATGTAAATTGTAGGTGTATTATCATAAATAAAAAGAGTTTTCCTATATAATGCTTTATACCCTCAAAATATTGTGTTATGATTTTTAGCTAGTTATCGATGAAATATAGCTTTTTTCCAACAAAATTGACAGTATACAAGCCTTTTTTTTTTATTATAATTTCGACACCTAAAAGCAGATTATTTTAAATTAGCTAAATAAATAGAGGAGTAAGAGGTTATTTATGTGATATAACGGGTAATTGCAAAAGCGTTTTCATAGTTTCTAGGTAAACTGTAGTATTATATACAAGTAGAGTACTTAGTATATGGCTTTTATACCCTTAAAATGTGTTATTTTCAAAGTTTTATCTAGATATCGGTGAAAATCAAGCTTTTTTCCTAAATAAAGTATACAAGTCTTTTTGTAGACATATTTGAACTACAAGTAGCTTACATTAACATTAAGCTAATAAATAGAGTAGTAATAGTATTTATTGTTATATAACGGTATATTGCAAGCGTTTATAGTCTCCTGGTAACTGTAGTGGGATTGATATATACAAGTAGTATACTTATTATATTGCTAATACCTAAAAGTAGTTTCTTCAATGATTTAGCTAGTTTAGTGAAGAGTTTTTTGCTTCTACAAATTGAAGTATATTCCCTATAGTGTCAGGTAAATAACTTTCGATAATTGGCCACAACTACATTTCACAAAATTAATTACCTAAAATATGTATTTTTATCATGAAATTTAGTGTATCAATTTCACTACTAAAAACAACATTTGCAAGTGTTTTAAATTAGTATGAAGGGTGAAAAAAATGTCGACAATGGACATTATTAAGCTCTACTTTTTTTATATTGAATCCAATTTGTGGGTATTATAGTTGTTTTCGTTACAAATGCTATGTTAATCTACTGTAAGCTTTATAACTGGAGTTTGAGGTATTTATTGTGAAATAACATTGGAATGACAGTTTATTTCAATAGTTTCTTGTAAATTGTAGTGTTATAACAATAAATAAAGGAATTTACCTATGATAATGCCTCTATACCCTAAAAAATGTGTTGTTTGCAAGATTTAAGCTATTTTATCGGTGAAATAAAACTTGTTACCTATAAAATTGAAGCAACAATCACTCTTCTAGAATAAGTTGACCTATAAGTAGCCGACATTACATTAAGCTAATAAATAGAAGAGTAAGAGATATTTATTGTCATATAACGTATATTGCAAGTGTTTTCATAGTTCTGTAAACTGTAGTGTAATTGTTATAGATACCCCAAAGTAGTTTTACTTATGATATTGCTATTTATACCCAGTAAAAATGTAGTGTTTTCAATTGATTTTAGGATAGTTATCAGTGAAGAGTGGTTTTTTCTACAAATTGATGTATAATTCCTCTATACTGATAGCCAAAATTAGCTTTGATATTGCTACAACTACATTTTACAAACTTAATAGCTAAGAATATGTATTTATATGAAATTTAGGTATCAAATTATTCATAAAAACAACGTTTTCAAGTGTTTAATGTATTTTGGAAAGGCAAAAAAAAGGCCCCCTAAATTGACATTATTCCAGCCTTTTTTTGATAGAGAAATTAAACAAAAGTGGAATTAATGTTTTCATTAGGAAATGCTATTTTAAAATACATAAGCTGATAAAACGAGTGAGGCTTTTTATTGTGTACAATTGTATATAACAAGCATTTTTCATAGTCTTTGTAATTGTAGTGTTATACAAAATAAAAGGAGTTTTCATGATTATATAATGCTTTTATACCCTCAAATGTGTTGTTTGAATGATTTTTGTTAGTTATCGGTGAAATATAGCTTTTCCTCATCAATATGAATGTAGTAAAGGCTTCTTTTCGATTAATTTACACCTCTAAGTAGCTACATTATCATTAAGTATATAATAGAGGAAAAAAGAGTTATTCTATTGTGATAAACGGTATATTGCAAGCGGTTTATAGTTTCTTGTTAACTGTAGTGTTATGTATATATACAAGTAGTTATACTTATTATTTTGCTATATACATAAATGTAGTGTTTTCAATGATTTTAGCAGTTATTCAGTGAAAGAGTTTTTTTATTCTACAAATTCAAGTTATATTTCTCTATATCTGTAGCTAAATAGACTATTGATATTGCTAGAACTACAATTTAACAAAATGAAAGCTGAAAATATGTATTGTAAACATCGAAATTATGTATCAATTTGACTATTAAAAATAACGTTTTTACAAGTGGTTTTTATTGTATTTTAAATGCAAAAAAAGTCGAAAATTGACATTATTCAGCCCCTTTTTTGATAGGGAAATAAGAAATGTGGTATTATAGTGTTTTCGTTAGGAAATGCTATTTTAAAAACTCCGTAAGTTTATAAAAGAGGTTTGGGGTTATTACTGTGATACAAGTGTATATTGCAGGTGTGTTTGTCATAGTTTCTTGTATAAAATTATAGTGTTATATCATAAATAAAAGAAGTTTTCCTTATTAAATGCGTTTTATACCCTCAAAATATGTTGTTTTAATGATTTTAGCTAGTTATCGTGAATTGAGCTTTTTTTCCTACAAATTGAATATACAACCCTTTTTTAGATTAATTGCACTATAAGTAGCGTACATTACATAAGCTAGTAAATAGAGGAGTACGAGGTTATTTATTGGATTAACGGTATATTGCAAGTGTTTTCATAGTTTCTTTGTACACTGTAGTGTTTTATTGTATATTATACAAGTAGATTTTACTTATTTATGCTTAAACCCATAAAATGTAGTGTTTTTCCAATGATTTAGCTATGATCAGTGGGAAGAGCTGTTTTTTTCAAAAATTGAAAGTATATTCTCTATATCTGTAGCTAAATAGCTATTTGATATTTGCTACAACTACATTTTTTTTTTCACAAAATTAATAGCTAAAAATAGTATTTATTATGGAAATTAGTATCACATCTATTTAAGAAAACAAACGTTTTTCAAGTGTTTTAATGCATGTATCGAAGGGGGGGGACACGGCTAAAAAATCCTGTCGAAATTGAGATTATTCACCCCCGCCTTTTTTTTTAATAGAGAAATAAAAATGCTTGGAGTATAGTTGTTTTCGTTAGGAAATGCCTATTTTAAACTACTATAAGCTTATAAAAGGAGTTGAGGCTATTATTGTGATACAATTGATATACAAGTATTTTTCTAGTTTCTTGTAAATTGTAGCGGTATATCATGAAATAAAAGAAGTTTCCTTATTATATGCTGTTATACCCTAAAATGTTTGTTTTCATGATTTTTAGTTAATTATCGGTGAAATATAGCTTTTTTCCTACAAATTGAGTATACAGCTTATTTTTAGAGTAATGCCACCTAAAGAGTAGCTCATTACATTAAGCTAATAAAATAGAAGAGTAAGAGGTTATTTATTGTAGAATATAACGGTCTATTGCAAGCGTTCATAGTGTCTTGTAAACTGTAGGGTCATTGTATATATACAATGTCGTTTTACTATATATTGCTATACCACCCATAAAACGTTAGTGTTTTCAATGATTTAGCTATTATAGTGAAAGTTGTTTTTTATTACAAACAATGAATAATTTCTCGTATATATGTGCTAAATGCTTTTATATTGTACAAACTACGTTTTTACAAAATAGGGATAGCTAAAAAATATGTTTTTTCATGAAATTTTGGTATCAATTTTACTCCAAAAAAACAACCGTTTTTAAGTGTTTAATGTATTTTTGGAAGGGCAAAAATAGGTCAAAAATTGACATTATTAAGCTCTTTTTTTGATATTGACAAAATTCAAAAATGTGGTTGTTATAGTTGTTTTCGTTATAAAAATGCTCTTGTTAAACTACTGACGCTTATAAATGGAGTTTGGGTTATTTATGGGGATAAATGTATATTTACAAGTGTTTTTTCAAGTTTCTTGGATATTGTTAGCGTTTATGACAAATAAAAGGAATTTATCTTATGATAAAGCTTTATACCCTCAAACTGTGTTCGTTTTCAATGATTTTACCTAGTTAGCGGTGAAATATAGCTTTTGTTCTACAAATTTTAAGTATACAAGGCCTCCAAGTATACATTAATTTGCACCGAAGAAAAGCTTACATTACATTAGGATAATGAATATATTTGAAGATGGTTATTATGTGATATTAAGGGTATAATGCAGTGTTTTTCATAGTTTCTGTAAACTGTAGTGTTATTACTGTTCATACAAGTGTATCACAATATATTGTGTTTACAAGTCAGTTTTACTTATTCATAATGCTATATACCCATAATAGGTAGTGTTTTCAATGATTTTAGCTAGTTATCAGTGAGGAGTTCGTTTTTCTACCAATTGAAGTATATTCCTCTATATCTGTAGCTAAATAGCTTTTGATATTTGCTACAGTACATTTTACAAAATTTAATAGCTAAAATATGTTATTTGTTATGCCAATTTAGGAATCCAAATGATTCATAAAAAAAAACGTTTTTTCAAGTGTGTTAATGTATTTGTTAAGGCAAATAAATGTCCACGAAAAACTGTCAATATTCAGCCCTATTTTTGATTAGAGAAAAGTAAAAAATGTGGAAGATAGTTGTCTCGTTAGGAAATGCTATTTTAAAACTACTTATAAGCTTACAAAAAGGAGTTTGAGGGCGATGTACTGTGATACAATGTATATTACAAGTGTTTGCATAGGTTTCATGTAAATATGTAGTGTTATATAATAAAATAAAAAAAGAGTTTTCCTTATTTATAATGCTTTATACCCGCAAAATATTGTTTGTTTTTATGATTTAGCTAGTCATCGGTGAAAATATAGATTTTCCACAAAATTGAAGTCTACCAAGCCTTTTTTTTATTAATTTGCACTAAAAGCATGGCTTATTTACATTAAAGCTAATAAAATAGGAGGAAGAGGTATATTTATTGTGATTATAACGGTTAATTTGCAAGCGTTTTTTTCATAGTTTCTAGTAAACTGTAGTGGCTATTATGTATTATATAGTTATTATTATTAGTTTATACCCTTAAAATGTGTGATTTCAATGATTTTTAGCTAGATATCGTTGAAAATAAGATTTGTCCTAAATAAAGTATACAAGTCTTTTTTTTAGACTAATTTGCAACTACAAGTAGCTTACATACATTAAGCTAATAAAAGAGAGTAGTAAATAGGTTACTTAATTGTTATATAACGGCTATATTGCAAGCGTTTTTCATAGTTTCTTGTAAACTGTAGCGTTATTGTATATATACAAGTAGTTTTACTTATCATATTGCTATAAACCCATAAAATGTAGTGTTTTCAATGAATTTAGCTAGTTATCAGTAAAGAGCTGTTTATTTCTACAAATTGAAGTATATTCCTTTATATCGGTAGCTAAATAGCTTTTGATATTTGCTAAAACTATATTTTACAAAATTAATAGCTAAAAATATTTAATTTTTCATGAAATTTAGGTATCAATTTTAATCTTAAAAACAACGTTTTTTCAAGTATTTTAATGTATTTTTGAAGGGCTAAAAAATGTCGAAATATGACATTATTCAGCACTTTTACACAACTATATTTTACAATATTATGAGCTTAAAATATGTATTTTTCATGAAATTTAGGTATTAATTTTAATCTTATAAACAACGTTTTTTCAAATGTTTTAATGTATTTTTGAAAAGCTAAAAAATGTCGAAAATTGACATTATTCAGCCCATTTTTTGATAGAGAAATTCAAAATGTGGTATTATAGTTGTTTTCGTTAGAAAATGCTATTTTAAACTACTGTAAGCTTATAATAGGAGTTTGAGGCTCTATATTGTGATACAATGGTATATTACACGTGTTTTTCATAGTTTCTTGTATAATGTAGTGTTATCTCATAAATAGAAGGAATTTAACTTATGATAGTACTTGATACCCTGAAAATGTGTTCTTTTCAATGATTTGAGCTTATCGGTGATATATAGCTGTTTTCCTACAAATTGAAGT
Organism: Chionoecetes opilio; assembly: GCA_016584305.1. Lineage (NCBI taxonomy): Eukaryota > Metazoa > Arthropoda > Malacostraca > Decapoda > Majidae > Chionoecetes > Chionoecetes opilio. Next base: position 84,901 of record JACEEZ010022743.1, read on the forward strand.
ATACAATCCTTTTTTTAGAATAATTTGCATCTATAAGTAGCTTACATTACATTAAGCTAATAAATAGAAGATTAAGAGGTTACTTATTGTGATATAACGGTATATTGCAAGCGTTTTTCTAAGTTTCTTGTAAACTGTAGCGATATTTTATATATTGTAAACAAGTAGTTTTACTTATTATATTGCTATAAACCCATAAAATGTAGTGTTTGCAATGATTTTAGCTAGTTATCAGTAAAATGCTGTTTTTATCTACAAATTGAAGTATATTCCTTTATATCGGTAGCTAAAGAGCTTTTGATATTTGCTACAACTATATTTTACAAAATTAATAGCAAAAAATATTTAATTTTTATGAAAATTTAGGTATCAATTTTAATCTTAAAAACAATGTTTTTTCAAGTATTTTAATGTATTTTTGAATGGCTAAAAAATGTCGAAATATGACATTATTCAGCACTTTTACACAACTATATTTTACAATATTATGAGCTACAAATATGTATTTGTTATGAAATTTAGGTATCAATTTTAATCTTAAAAACAACGTTTTTTCGAGTATTTTAATGTATTTTTGAAACGCTAAATAATGTCGAAATTTGACATTATTCAGCTCTTTTACACAACTTTTTTTACAATATTATGGGCTAAAAATATGTATTTATCTTGAAATTTAGGTAGCAATTTTAATCTTAAAAACAACGTTTTTTCAAGTATTTTAATGTATTTTTGAAAGGCAAAAAAATGTCGAAATTTGACATTATTCAGCACTTTTACAGAACTATATTTTACAATATTATGAGCTTAAAATATGTATTTTTCATGAAATTTAAGTATCAATTTTAATCTTAAAAACATCGTTTTTTCAAGTGTTTTAATGTATTTTTGAAAAGCTAAAAAATGTCGAAAATTGACAATATTCAGCCCTTTTTTTGATAGAGAAATACAAAATGTGGTTTTATAGTTGTTTTCGTTAGAAAATGCTATTTTAAACTACTGTAAGCTTATAATAGGAGTTTGAGACTCTATATTGTGATACAATTATATATTACACGTGTTTTTCATAGTCTCTTGTAAATTGTAGTGTTATATTATAAATAGAAGGAGTTTTCCTTACAATAATGCTTTATACCCTCATAATGTGTTCTTTTCAATGATTTTAGCTAGTTATCGGTGATATATAGCTGTTTTCCTACAAATTGATGTATACAATCCTTTTTTTAGAATAATTTGCACCTATAAGCAGCTTACATTACATTAAGCTAATAAATAGAAGAGTAAGAGGTTATTTATTGTGATATAACGGTATATTGCAAGCGTTGTTCATAGTTTCTTGTAAACTGTATCGTTATTGTATATATACAAGTAGTTTTACTTATCATATTGCTTATATATACCCATAAAATGCTGTGTTTTCAATGATTCTAGCTAATTATCAGTGAAGAGCTGTTTTTTTCTACAAATTGAAGTATATTTCTATATGTCGGTAGCTAAATAGCTTTTGATATTTGCTACAACTATATTTTACAAAATTAATAGCTAAAAATATATATTTTTTATGAAATTTAGGTATCAATTTTAATCTTAAAAACAACGTTTTTTTCATGTATTTTAAATGTTTTTTTGAAAGGCTAAAAAATGTGAGATTTGACATTATTCATCACTTTTACACAACTATAATTTAATATATTATGAGCTAATAATATGTATTTGTCATGAAATTTAGGTACCAATTTTAATCTTAAAAACAACTTTTTTTCAAGTGTTTTAATATCTTTTTGAAAAGCTAAAAAATGTCGAAAATTGACAATATTCAGCTCTTTTTTTGATAGAGAAATTCAAAATGTGGTATTATAGTTGTTTTCGTTAGAAAATGCTATTTTAAGCTACTGTAAGCTTATAATAGAAGTTTGAGACTCTATAATGTGATACAGTTGTATATTACACGTGTTTTTCATAGTATCTTGTATATTGTGGTGTTATATCATAAATAGAAGGAATTTAACATATGATTATGCTTTTTACCCTCAAAATGTGTTTTTTTCAATGATTTTCGCTTGTTATCGGTGATATATAGCTGTTTTCCTACATATTGTAGTATATAATCCTTTTTTTAGAATAATTTGCACCTATAAGTAGCTTACATTACAATAAGCTAATAAATAGAAGATTAAGAGGTTATTAATTGTGATATAACGGTATATTGCAAGCGTTTTTCATAGTTTCAAGTAAACTGTAGCGTTATTGTATATATACAAGTAGTTTTACTTATCATATTGCTATAAACCCATAAAATGTATTGTTTTCAATGAATTTAGCTAGTTATCAGTAATGAGCTGTTTTTTTCTACAAATTGAAGTATATTCCTTTATATCGGTAGCTAAATATTTTTTAATATGTGCTACAACTATATTTTACAAAATTAATAGGTAAAAATATGTAATTTATATGAAATTTAGGTATCAATTTTAATCTTAAAGAGCACGTTTTTTTTGTATTTTAAAGTATTTTTGTATGGCTAAAAAATGTCGAAATTTGACATTATTCAGCACTTATACATAACTTTATTTTACAATATTATGAGCTTAAAATATGTATTTTTCATGAAATTTCGGTATTAATTTTAATCTTAAAAACAATCTTTTTTAAGTGTTTTAATGTAATTTGTGAAGGGCTAATAAATGTCGAAAATTGACATTATTCAGCCCTTTTTTTGATACAGAAATTCAAAATGTGGTATTATAGTTGTTTTCGTTAGAAAATGCTATTTTAAACTACTGTAAGCTTATAATAGGAGTTTGAGAATCTATATTGTGATACAATGGTATATTACACGTATTTTTCATAGTTTCTTGTATATTGTAGTGTTATATCATATATAAAAGGAATTTTCCTTACGATAATGCTTTATACCCTCAAAATGTGTTCTTTTCAATGATTTTAGCTAGTTATCGGTGATATATAGCTGTTTTCCTACAAATTTAAATATACAATCCTTTTTTTAGAATAATTTGCCCCTATAAATAATTCACATTACATTAAGCTAAAAAATAGAGGAGTAAGAGGTTATTTATTGTGATATAACGGTATATTGCAAGCGTTTTCCATAGTTTCTTGTAAACCTTAGCATTATTATATATATACAAGTAGTTTTATTTATCATATTGCTATAAACCCATAAAATGTACTGTTTTCAATGATTAGTAATGATTAGTACAATGACTAGTTATCAGTAAAGAGCTGTTTTTTTCTACAAATTGAAGTATATTCCTTTATATCGGTAGCTAAATAGCTTTTGATATTTGCTACAACTATATTTTACAAAATTAATAGCTAAAAATATGTAATTTTTATGAAATTTAGGTATCAATTTTAATCTTAAAAAGAACGTTTTTTCAAGTATTTTAATGTATTTTTGAACGGCTAAAAAATGTCGAAATTTGATATTATTCAGCACTTTTACACAACTATATTTTACAATATAATGAGCTAAAAATATGTATTTTTCATAAAATTTAGGTATCAATTGAATTTTAAAAAAACAACGTTTTTTCAAGTATTTTAATGTGTTTTTGAATGGCTAAAAAATGTCGAAATTGGACATTATTCAGCACTTATTTGATAGAGATATTCAAAATGTGGTATTATAGTTGTTTTCATTAGAAAATACTATTTTAAGATACTGTAAGCTTATAATAGGAGTTTGAGACTCAATATTGTGATACAGTTGTAATTACGCTGTGTTTTTCATAGTTTCTTGTATATTGTAGTGTTATATCATATATAGAAGGAATTTAACTTATGATAATGCTTTATACCCTCAAAATGTGTTCTTTTCAAAGATTTTAGCTAGTTATCGGTGATATATAGCTAATTTCCTACAAATTGAAGTATACAATCCTTTTTTTTAGAATAATTTGCACCTATAAGTAGCTTACATTTCATTAAGCTAATATATAGAAGATTAAGAGGTTATTTATTGTGATATAACGGTATATTGCATGCGTTTTTCATAGTTTCTTGTAAACTGTAGCTTTATTGTATATATACAAGTAGTTTTACTTATCATATTGCTATAAACCCATAAAATGTAGTGTTTTCAATGATTTTAGCTAGTTATCAGTAAAGAGCGTTTATTTCTACAAATTGAAGTATATTCCTTTATATCGGTAGCTAAATAGCTTTGATATTTGCTAAAACTATATTTTACAAAATTAATAGCTAAAAATAGGTAATTTTTATGAAAAATTTAGGTATCAATTTTAATCTTAAAAAACAATGTTTTTTCAAGTATTTTAATGTATTTTGAATGGCTAAAAAATGTCGAAATTTGACATTATCAGCATTTTTACACAACTATATTTTACAATATTATGAGCTAAATATATGTATTTTTTATGAAATTTAGGTATCAATTTTAATCTTAAAAACAACGTTTTTTTCAAGTATTTTATGTATTTTTGAAGGGCTAAAAAAAATTCGAAATTTGACATTATTCAGAACTTCTACACAAACTATTTTTTACAATATTATGAGCTTAAAATATGTATTTTTCATGAAATTTAAGTATTAATTTTAATCTTAAAAACATCGTTTTATTCAAGTGTTTTAATGTATTTTTGAATTGCTAAAAATGTCGAAAATTGACAATATTCAGCCCTTTTTATTATAGAGAAATTAAAAATGTGGTATTATAATTGTTTTCGTTAGAAAATACTATTTTAAGCTACTGTAAGCTTATAATAGGAGTTTGACACCCTATATTGTGATACAAATGGTATATTACAGGGTGTTTTTCATAGTTTCTTGTAAATTGTAGTGTATATCATAAATAGAAGGAGTTTTCCTTACGATAATGCTTTATACCCTCATAATGTGTTCTTTTCAATGATTTTAGCTAGTTATCGGTGATATATAGCTGTTTCCTACAAATTGATGTATACAATCCTTTTTTTAAATAATTTGCACCTATAAGTAGCTTACATTACATTAAGCTAATAAACAGAAGAGTAAGAGGTTATTTATTGTGATATAACGCTATATTGCAAGCGTTTTCATAGTTTATTGTAAACTGTAGCGTTATTGTATATATACAAGTAGATTTACTTATAATATTGCTATAAACCCATAAAATGTAGTGTTTTCAATGATTGTTAGCTAGTTATCAGTGAAAAGTTGGTATTTTCTACAAATGAAGTATATTCCTTTATATCGGTAGCTAAATAGCTTTTGATATTTGCAACACCTATATTTTACAAAATTAATAGCTAAAAATATATATTTTGTATGAAATTTAGGTATCAATTTTAATCTTAAAAACAAAGTTTTTCAAGTATTTTAATGTATTTTTGAAAGGCTAAAAAATGTCGAAATTTGACATTATTCAGCACTTTTACACAACTATATCTTCCAGTTTTATGAGCTTAAAATATGTATTTTTCATGAAATTTAGGTAGGTATCAATTTTAATCTTAAAAACAACGTTTTTTCAAGTATTTTAAAGTATTAAAGGCTTGTATATTGTAGTGTTATCTCATAAATAGAAGGAATTTAACTTATGATAATGCTATATACCCTCAAAATGTGTTCTTTTCAATGATTTTAGCTAGTTATCCGTGATATATAGCTGTTTTCCTACAAATTGATGTATACAATCCTTTTTTTAGAATAATCTGCACCTATAAGTAGCTTACATTACATTAAGCTAATAAATAGAAGAGTAAGAGGCTATTTATTGTGATATAAGGGTATATTGCAAGCGGTTTTCATAGTTTCTTGTAAACTGTAGCGTTATTGTATATATACAAGTAGTTTTACTTATCATATTGCTATAAACCCATAAAATGTAGTGTTTTCAATGATTTTAGCTAGTTATCAGTAAAGAGCTTTTTTTTTTCTACAAATTAAAGTATATTTCTTTATATCGGTAGCTAAATAGCTTTTGATATTTGCTACAACTATATTTTACAAAATTAATGTCTAAAAATATGTATTTTTTATAAAATTTAGTTATCAATTTTAATCTTAAAAACAGCGTTTTTTATGTATTTTAATATATTTTTGCAAGGCTAAAAAAATCGAAATTTGACATTATCAGCACTTTTACACAACTATATTTTTACAATTTTATATGCTAAAAATATGTATTTTTCATGAAATTTATGTATCAATTTTAATCTAAAAAACAATGTTTTTTCAAGTTTTTTAATGTATTTTTGAGGGCAAAAAAAATGTCGAAATTTGACATTATTCAACACTTTTACACAAATATATTTTACAAAATTATGAGCTTAAAATAGTTTTTCATGAAATTTAGAAATAAATTTAATCTAAAAAACAACGTTTTTTCAAGGGTTTTAAAGTATTTTTGATAAGCTAAAAAATGTCGAAAATTGACAATATTCAGCTCTTTTTTTGATAGAGAAATTCAAAATGTGGTATTATAGTTGTTTTCGTTAGAAAATGCTATTTTAAGCTACTGTAAGCTTATAATAGGAGTTTGAGAAATCTATATTGGATACAGTTGTATATTACACGTGTTTTCATAGTTTCTTATATATTGTAGTGTTATATCATAAATAGAAGGAATTTTACTTATGATAATCTTTATACCCTCATAATGGTTTTTTCAATGATTTTAGCTAGTTTTTCGGTGATATATAACTGTTTTCCTACCAATTGAAGTATACAATCCTTTTTTTTAGAATAATTTGCACCTATTGTAGCTTAAATTACATTAAGCTAATAAATAAAAGAGTAAGAGGTTATTTATTGTGATATAACGGTTATATTGCGGGTTGTTTTTCATAGTTTCTTGTAAACTGTAGCGTTATTGTATATATACAAGTAGTTTTACTTATCATATTGTATAAACCCATAAAATGTAGGTTTTAAATTTATTTTAGCTATTTTATCAGTAGGAGCTGTTTTTTCCTACAAATTGAAGTATATTCCTTTATATCGGTAGCTAAATAGCTTTTGATATTTGCTACAACTATATTTTACAAAATTAATAGCTAAAAATATGTAATTTTTATGAAAATTTAGGTATCAATTTTAATCTTTAAAAACAATGTTTTTTTCAAGTATTTTAATGTATTTTTGAAGGGCTAAAAAATGTCGAAATATGACATTATTCAGCACTTTTACACAAGTATATTTTACATATTATGAGCTAAAAAAAATGTATTTTTATTAAATTTAGGTATCAATTTTAATCTTAAAAAAAACGTTTTTTCAAGTATTTTAATGTATTTTTGAAGGGCTAAAAAAAATTCGAAATATGACGTTTTTCTGAACTTTTACACTACTATACTTTACAATATTATAAGCTAAAAATATGTATTTTCATGAAATTAAGTTCAATTTTAATTTTAAAAACAAGTTTTTTAAGTATTTTATTGTATTTTTTGAAAGGCTAAAAAATGTCGATATTTGACATTATTCAGCACTTCTACACAAACATAATTTTACAATATTTTGTGCTTAAAAATGTATTTTTCATGAAATTTAAGTATCAATTTTAATCTTAAAAACAACGTTTTTTTAAAATATTTTAAAAATATTTTTGAAAAGGTAAAAAATGTCAAAAAATTGACAATATTCAGACCTTTTTTGATGGAGAAATTCAAAATTTGGTATTATAGTTGTTTTCGTTAAAAAAATGCTATTTAAGCTACTGTAAGCTTATAATGGGAAAGTTTGAGACTCTATATTGTGATACAATGGTATATTACACGTTTGTTTCATAGTTTCTTGTAAATTGTAGTGTTATATCTAAATAGAAGGAGTTTTCCTTATGATAAGTTTTATACCCTCAAAATTTGTGTTCTTTTCAATGTTTTTCGCTAGTTATCGGTGATATATAGCTGTTTTCCTACTAATTAAAGGGATACAATCCTTTTTTCAGAATAATTTGCCCCTATAAATAGCTTACATTACATTAAGCTAATAAATAGAAGAGTAAGAGGTTATTTATTGTGATATAACGCTATATTGCAAGCGTTTTTCATAAATTTATTGTAAACTGTAGGCGTAATTGTATATATACAAGTAGATTTACTTCTATATTGCTATAAACCCATAAAATATAGTGTTGTCAATGATTGTAGCTAGTTATCAGTGAAAAAAAGTATTTTCTACAAATTGAAGTATATTCCCTTTATATCGGTAGCTAAATAGCTTTTGATATTTGCGATAACTATATTTTACAAAATTAAAGGCTAAAAATAAATATTTTGTATGATATTTAGGTTTCAATTTTAATCTTAAAAACAACGTTTTTCAAGTATTTTAATGTATTTTGAAAGGCTAAAAAAAAGTCGAAATTTGACATTATTCAGGACTTTTACACAAGTATATCTTACAGTATTATGAGCTTAAAAATGTATTTTCATGAAATTTAGGTATCAATTTTAATCTTAAAAATATCGTTTTTTCAAGTGTTTTAATGTATTTTTGAGGGGCTAAAAAATGTCGAAAATTGACATTATGCAGCCCCTTTTTTGATAGAGAAATTCAAAATGTGGTGTTATAGTTGTTTTGTTAGAAAATACTATTTTAAACTACTGTAAGCTTATGATAGGAGTTTGAGACTCTATATTGTGATACAATGGTATAATACACGTGTTTTCATAGTTTTCTTGTATATTGTAGTATTATCTCATAAATAGAAGGAATTAACTTATGATAATGCTTTATACCCTCAAATGTGTTTTTTCAATGATTTTAGCTAGTTATTGGTGATATATAGCTGTTTTCCTACAAATTTGAAGTATACAATCCTTTTTTTAGAATAATTTGCACCTATAAGTAGCTTCCCATTACATTAAGCTAATAAATAGAAAAGAAAAGAGGTTTTTTTTATTGGGATAAAACGGTATACTGCAAGAGGTTTTCATAGTTTCTTGTAAACTGTATCGTTATTGTATATATACAAGTAGTTTTACTTATCATATTGTTAAAAACTCATAAAATGTAGTGTTTTTCAATGATTTTAGCTAGTTAAAAGAGCGGTTTTGTTTCAGCTGAAAGCTGTTTTTTCTACAAAATTAAGTATATTTCTTTATATGGGTTAGCCTAAATAGCTTTTGATATTTGCTACAACTATATTTACAATATTATGAGCTAAAAATATGTTATTTCATGAAATTTAGGTATCAATTTTAATCTTAAAAACAACGTTTTTCAAGTATTTTAACGTATTTTTTAAAGCAAAAAAAATTCGAAATATAACATTATTCAGCACTTTTACACAAATTATTTTACAATATTATGAGCTTAAAATATGTATTTCATGAAATTTAGAAATCAATTTTAATCCTAAAAACAACGTTTTTTCAAGTGTTTTAATGTATTTTAGAGAAGCTAAAAAAATGTCGAAAAATGACAATATTCAGCTCTTTTTTGATAGAGAAATTCAAAATGTGGTATTATAGTTGTTTTCGTTAGAAAAATACTATTATAAGCTACTGTAAGCTTAAATAGGTGTTTGAGACTCTATTTTGGGTGATACAATGGTATTTACAAGTGTTTTTCTTAGTTTCTTGTATATTGTAGTGTTATCTCATAAATAGAAGAAATTTTACGGTATGAAAAATGCATATACCCTCAAAATGGTTCTTTTCAATGATTTTAGCTTGTTATTGGTGATATATAGCTTTTTTCCTACAAATTGAAGTATACAATCCTTTTCTTAAAATAATTTGCACCTAAAAAGTAGCTTACCATTACATTAAGCTAATAAATAGAAGATTAAGAGATTATTTATTGTGATAAAAACGGTATATTGCAAGCGTTTTTCATAGTTTCTTGAAACTGTAGCGTTATTGTAAATATACAAGTATTTTTACTTATCATATTGCTATAAACCCATAAAAGTACGTTTTCAATGATTTTAGCTGGGTATCAGTAAAGAGCTGTTTTTTTCTAAAAATTTAAAAGTATATTCCTTTATATCGGTAGCTTAAAAGCTTTTGATATTTGCTACAACAAAAATTTTACAAAAATTAATAGCTAAAAATTTTGTAATTTTATGAAAATCTAGATATCAATTTTAATCTTAAAACCAATGTTTTTTCAAGTATTTTTAATTATTTTTGAGAGGCTAAAAAATGTCGAGATTTGACATTATTCAGAAACTTTTACACAACTAATATTACAATACTATAAGCTAGAAATATTTTTTCATGAAATTTATGTATCAATTTAATCTTAAAAACAACGTTTTTTCAAGTAATTTTAAGTATTTTTTGAACGGCTAAAAAGATGTCGAAAATTTGACATTATAGCACCTTTACACAACTATATTTTACAATATTATGAGCTTAAATATTTTATTTTGCATGAATTTAGAATCATTTTAATCTTAATAGCAACATTTTTTCAAGTGTTTAAAGTATTTTTAAAAAGCTAAAAAATGTCGAAAATTGACAATATTCAGTTTCTTTTTTGATAGAAAAATTCAAAATGTGGTATTATAGTTGTTTTCGTTAGAAAATGCAAATTTTAAAAACTACTGTAAGCTATAATGGGAGTTTGATACTCTATATTGTGATACAGTTGTACATAAACGTGTTTTCATAGTTTCTTGTATATTGTAGTGTTAATATCATAAATAGAAGAAATTTTACTTAGGATAATGCTTTATACCCTCATAATTGTTCTTTTCATTGATTTTAGCTAGTTATCGGTGATATATAGCTGTTTTCCTACAAATTGAAATATACAATCCTTTTTTTTAGAAAAAATTTGCACCTATTGTAGCTTACATTACATTAAGCTAATAAATAGAAGAGTAAGAGGTTATTTATTGTGATATAACGGTATATTGCAAGTGTTTTTCATAGTTTCTTGTAAACTGTAGCGTTATTGTATATATACAAGTAGTTTTACTTATCATATTGCTATAAACCCATAAAATGTGTTTTTTTCAATGATTTTAGCTAGTTATCAGTAAAGAGCTGTTTTTTTTCTAAAAATTGAAGTATATTCCTTTATATCGGTAGCCTAAATAGCTTTTGATATGTGCTACAACATATTTTACAAAATTAATGGTAAAAATATGTAATTTTTATGAAAATTTAGGTATCAATTTTAATCTTAGAAACAATGTTTTTTCAAGTATTTTAATGTATTTTTGAAAGGCTAAAAAATGTCGAAATTTGACATTATTCAGCACTTTTACGCAACTTTATTTTACAATATTGTGAGCTAAAAATATGTATTTTTATGAAATTTAGGTATCAATTTTAATCTTAAAAACAACGTTTTTTCAAGTATTTAATGTATTTTGAAGGGCTAAAAAAATGTTGAAATTTGACATTATTCAGCACTTTGTACACTACTATACTTACAATATTATGAGCTAAAAATATGTATTTTTCTTGAAATTAAGTATCAATTTTAATCTTAAAAACAACGTTTTTTCAAGTATTTTATTGTATTTTTAAAAAAAATGTCGATATTTGACATTATTCAGCACTTTTACACAACTATATTTTACAATATTATGAGCTTATAATATGTATTTTCATGAAATTTAAGTATCAATTTTAATCTTAAAAACAACGTTTTTTCAAATGTTTTAATGTATTTTTGAAAAGCTAAAAAAGGTCGAAAATTGACAATATTCAGCCCTTTTTTGATGGAGAAAATTCAAAATGTGGTATTATAGTTGTTTTCGTTAGAAAATGCTATTTTAAGCTACTGTAAGCTTATAATAGGAGTTTGAGCGAGACCACCGAGAGACAAGCCTGGTGGATCGCCCGTGACGTCAGACCATAAGGATACCACCCGCTCCGCTCCCCGTACAAGTTTAACTACCTAATATAATGTTTATCAGTATAAAAGATATAGTGTTGTCTTCGGAAATGTTTTTTCTATAATATTATCAAATAAAAAACCGTAAAACACACAAAGAAAGTGCCATTATGAGACTTTCAAGAAATATGCATTAACTTAAACTCTTCGCCATTTAATATTTTGCTCGCAAAACATTTTACATGGAGAATATCGATAGAAGCGGAGTTTAATTAGCTTTCCATTGATATATTTCCTTTAGTGATAAATGAATTAGCGGCATGCATAAATTAGCGTTAACTAAATATAAAAAATCATGAAATCGGGTAATTTCCTACCTAATATATGTTTATCAGTATAAAATATATACTGTTATCTTCGGAAATGTTTGTTCTATAATATTATCAAATAAAAAACCGTAAAATACAATAAAGAAATGCCATATGAGACTTTCAAGAAATATGCATGTACTTAAAATTTTCGCTATTTAATATTTTGTGCAAAAACATTTTCATGGAGAATATCAATAGAAGCAAAATTTAATTAGCTTTCCATTGATATATTTCCTTTTCTGATCAATGAATTAGAACTATGCATAAATTAGCGTTAACTAAATAAATAACATCATGAAATCTGGTAAATTACCCGATTTCATGATGTTATTATTTAGTAACGCTAATTTATGCATGGTTCTAATTCATTAATCAGAAAAGGAAATATATTAATGGAAAGCTAATTAAATTTCGTTTCTATTGATATTCGCCATGTAAAAAGTTTTTTTCACAAAATATTAAATGGCGAAAAGTTCAAGTTCATGCATATTTCTTGAAAGTCTCATAATGGCATTTCTTTAGTGTGTTTTACGGTTTTTTATTTGATAATATTATAGAACAAAACATTTCCAAAGATAACAGTATATATTTATACTGATAAAATATATTAGTTAGGAAATTACCCGATTTCATGATTTTTTATATTTAGTTAACGCTAATTTATGCATGCCGCTAATTCATTTATCACTAAACGAAATATATCAATGGAAAGCTAATTAAACTCCGCTTCTATTGACATTCTCCATGTAAAATGTTTGCGCGCAAAATATTAAATGGCGAAGAGTTTAAGTTAATGCATATTCTTGAAAGTCTCATAATGGCATTTTCTTTTCTGTTTTACGGTTTTTTATTTGATAATATTATAGAACAAACATTTCCGAAGATAACAGTATATCTTTTATACTGATAAACATTATATTAGGTAGGTAAACTTGTACAGGGAGCGGACCGGGTGGTATCCTTATGGTGTGACGTCACGGGCGATCCACCAGGCCTTATCATCTCGGTGGCCACGGTTTTGAGACTCTATATTGTGATACAATGGTATATTACACGTGTTTTCATAGTTTCTTGTAAATTGTAGTGTTATATCATAAATAGAAGGGGTTTCCTTATCGATAATGCTTTATACCCTCATAATGTGTTCTTTTCAATGATTTTAGCTAGTTATCGGTGATATATAGCTGTTTTCCTACTAATTGAAGTATACAATCCTTTTTTTCAGAATAATTTGCCCCTATAAATAGCTTACATTACATTAAGCTAATAAATAGAAGAGTAAGAGGTTATTTATTGTGATATAACGGTATATTGCAAGTGTTTTTCATAGTTTCTTGTAAACTGTAGCGTTATTGTATATATACAAGTAGTTTTACTTATCATATTGTTATAAACCCATAAAATGTAGTGTTTTCAATGATTGTTAGCTAGTTATCAGTGAAAAGTTGTTATTTTCTACAAATTGAAGTATATTCCTTTATATCGGTAGCTAAATAGCTTTTGATATTTGCTACAACTATATTTTACAAAATTAATAGCCAAAAATATATATTTTGTATGAAATTTAGGTATCAATTTTAATCTTAAAAACAACGTATATCAAAGTATTTTAATGTATTTTTGAAAGGCTAAAAAATGTCGAAATTTGACATTATTCAGCACTTTTACACAAACTATATCTTACAAAATTAATATCTAAAAATATGAATTTTTTATGAAATTTTGGTATCAATTTTAATCTTAAAAACAACGTTTTTTCAAGTATTTTAATGTATTTTGTAAGGCTAAAAAATGTCGAAATTTGACATTATTCAGCACTTTTACACAAACTATATTTTACATTATCATGAGCTAGAAATATGTTTTTTCATGAAATTTAGGTATCAAATTTAATCCTAAAAACAACGTTTTTTCAAGTATTTTAATGTATTTTTGAAGGGCTAAAAAATGTCGAAATTTGACATTATTCAGCACTTTTACAGAACTATATTTTACAATATTATGAGCTTAAAATATGTATTTTTCATGAAATTTAAGTATCAATTAATCTTAAAAACATCGTTTTATCAAGTGTTTTAATGTAATTTTTGATAAGCTAAAAAAATGTCGAAAAATTGACATTATTCAGCCCCTTTTTTGATAGAGAAATTCAAAATGTGGTATTATAGTGTTTTTTCGTTAGAAAATGCTATTTAAACTACTGTAAGCTTATAATAGGAGTTTGAGACTATATTGTTATACAATGGTATATTACACGTGGTTTTCATAGTTTCTTGTATATTGTATGATATATCATAAATAGAAGGAATTTAACTTATGATAATGCTTTATACCCTCAAAATGTGTTTTTTTCAATGATTTTAGCTAGTTATCGGTGATATATAGCTGTTTTCCTACAAATTGAAGCATACAATCCTTTTTTTAGAATAATTTGCACCTATTGTAGCTTACATTACATTAAGCTAATAAATAGAAGAGTAAGAGGTTATTTATTGTTGTGATAAAACGGTATATGCAAGCGGTTTTCATAGTTTCTTGTAAACTGTAGCGTTATTGTATATATACAAGTAATTATATTATCATATTGCTATATAACCCATAAAATGTAGTGTTTTCAATAATTTTAGCTAGTTTATCAGTGATGAGCTGTTTTTTTCTACAAATTGAAGTATATTTCTTTATATCGGTAGCTAAATAGCTTTTGATATTTGCTACAACTATATTTTACAAAATTAATAGCTCAAAATATATATTTTTCATGAAATTTAGGTATCAATTTTAATCTTTAAAAACTGCGTTTTTCAAGTATTTTTACTCTATTTTGAAAGGCTTGAAAATGTCGAAATTTGACATTATGCAGCACTTTTAACAGCTATATTATACAATATTATGAGCTTAAAATATGTATTTTTCATGAAATTTAGGTATCAATTTTAATCTAAAAACAACGTTTTTTCAAGTGTTTAATGTATTTTTGAAGGGTTAAAAAATTTCGAAAATTGACATTATTGAGCCCTTTTTTTTTTATAGAAAAATTCAAATGTTTGTATTATAGTTGTTTTCGGTAGAAAATGCTATTTTAAACTACTATAAGGATATAATAGGAGTTTTGAGACTCTATATTGTGATACAATGGTATATACAACGTGTTTTTATTAGTTTCTTGTAATATTGTAGTGTTTATAAACTACAACTATAAATAGAAGGAATTTAATTATGATAATGCTTATACCCTCTAAATGTGTTTTTTTCAATGATTTAGCTAGTTATCGTTGATATAGAGCTGTTTTCCTACAAATTGAATTATCAATCCTTTTTTAGAATAATTTTGCACCTATAAGTAGCTTACATTACCCTTAAGCTAATAAATAGAAGATTAAGAGGTTATTTATTGTGATATAACGGTATATTGCAAGCGTTTTTTTCATAGTTTCTTGTAAACTGTAAGCGTTATTGTATATATACAAGTAGTTTACTTATCATATTGCTATAAAACCCATAAAAATGTAGTGTTTTCAATGATTTTAGCTAGTTTATGAGGAAGAGCTGGTTTTTCTACAAATTGAAGTATATTTCTTATATCGGTAGCTAAATAGCTTTTGATATTTGCTACAACTATATTTACATAATTAATAGCTCAAAATATGTATTTTTCATGAAATTTAGGTATCAATTTTAATCTTAAAAACAACGTTTTTCAAGTATTTTACTGTATTTTTGAGGGCTAAAAAATGTCCCAAATTTGACATTTTTCAGCACTTTTACACAGCTATTTATACAATATTTGAGCTTAAATATGTATTTTCATGAAATTTAGGGATCAATTTTAAACTTAAAAACAACGTTTTTTCAAGTGTTTTAATGTATTTTGAAGGGTTAAAAAATTGGAAAATTGACATTATCAGCCCCCTTTTTTGAAAAGAGAAATTCAAAATGTGTTTATTAAATTGTTTCGGTAGAAAATGCTATTTTAAACTAATGTAAGAATAATAGGAGTTGAGACTCTATATTGTGATACAATGGTATATTACACGTGTTTTTCATAGTTTCTTGTTTATTGTAGTGTTATATCATAAATAGAAGGAATTAAACTTATGATAATGCTTTATACCCTCAAAATGTGTTCTTTCAATGATTTTAGCTAGTTATCGGTGATATAGAGCTGTTTCCTACAAATTGAAGTATACAAATCCTTTTTTTAGGATAATTTAAACCTATAAGTAGCTTACATTACATTAAGCTAATAAATAGAAGATTAAGAGGTTATTTATTGTGATATAACGGTATATTGCAAGCGTTTTTCATAGATTCTTGTAAACTGTAGCGTTATTGTATATATTGTAAACAAGTAGTTTACTTATCATATTGCTATAAACCCATAAAATGTAGTGTTTTCAATGATTTTACGCTAGATATCAGTGAAGTGGTTTTTTTTTTCTACAAATTGAAGTATTTTCTTTATATCTGTAGCTATATAGCTTTTGATATTTGCTACAACTATATTTTTACAAATTAATAGCTATAAATATGTATTTTTCATGAAATCTAGGTATCAATTTAATCTAAAAAACAAATTTTTTCAAGTATTTTCAAGTATTTTTGAAAAGGCTAAAAATGTCGAAATTTGACATTATTCAGCACTTTTAGACGACAATATTTAACGATATTATGAACCAAAATGTATTTTTCAATGAAATTTACGGTTATCAATTTTAATCTTAAAAACAACGTTTTATCAAGTGTTTTAATGTATTTTGAATGGTTAAAAAATGTCGAAAATTGACATTATTCAGCCTTTTTTGATAGAGAAATTTTAAAATTTGGTATTATAGTTGTTTTCGTTTAGAAAATGCTATTTTAAACTACTGTAAGCTTACAATAGGAGTTTGAGACTCTATATATTTATACAATGGTATATTACACGTGGTTTTATTTCTTGTATATACTAGTGATACTGCTTAATAAATACAAG
>JACEEZ010022744.1:5121-35666 GCA_016584305.1 Chionoecetes opilio
GATTGGGCGTGTTGTCTAACACTGCGTTATGGTGTTATAAGACTGATAAACACTCCATCACCCCTGGCTCAAAAAAAACACCATTTATAAGTCGTCCTCCTAATTCCACCGCGTATGCCACCATTATAAGTCGTCTATTACCCCGCGTATGTCCACCCATTTATACGTCGTCTATTACCACCCGCGTATGCCACCTTTATAAGTCGTCTATTACCACCGCGTATGCCACCCATTTATAAGTCTTCTAGTACCAACACAGCGTAATGCCACCATTTATAGTCGTCCTATTAACCACCGCGTATGCCACCATTTATATAAGTCTCTATTCCCACCGCGTATGCCACCATTTTATAAGTCGTCTATTACCACCGCGTATGCCAACCACTTTATAAGTCTTCTATTACCCCCGCGTATTCCACCATTTATCAGTCGTCTATACCATACGCGTATGCCAGCCTTTTATAAGTCGTCTATTACACCGCGTATCCACCCTTTATAATTCGTCTATTACACCGCGTATGCCACCATTTATAAGTCTTCCTATTACACCGCGTATTCCACCATTATAATCGGTGTATTGTTGGAGGACTTTTCTGGGCTGAGTTTAAATGTAACATTCCAGTTTGTACACTTTTATTTATAAGTTCCAATACGGATCGTAGATATATTTATAACCAGTTACAGGTAAATGATATGAACAGCCGTGATTGTCTGACGGAGCGAGTGATAATTTCCGTCCTGATATAAGTGTGGTCCGAGGGCTTTCTCCTTCCTCTCCTGCTTCTGTCCACTCGTTCCTCCCGTTTCCTGCTTTCGTCACGAGATGACGTTATCATTTATTCTAGCCTAACCAACTGACTTCGGTACATTTGTTTCGTGATCCACTTCTTGTTCTAATAAAAAGGTTGTGCAATCCTTTGTTCTCATGGCCTAACTTGTAACGATACATATACTTCTAAATGCATTTATATGTACATAATTATATGATCATGATGTTCTAAATACACTGGTGGCTTTGATGTTAAGTACATGACAATATCCTGTATGGGAGTATAATTATGTGACACTTATTGATAATAGTTGTATTCAATAGTATATTTATGGCAAGTTATTATATATGTTATAAAGTGATTACTGACTGAAATTCGGCAAGGCCGACAGACGCCAGTGCCATATTATGATGTGACAATTAATGTTACAGTGGTTGGATATAACTATATGTAATGGTGAAAATTTACAGAGCTGCGTTCAAAGATTAAATGAGAGTAACCTTTCTTTGAATCAGCAACGACTTCACGCCCCTGCCAGCCCAAGACTGCCCTCGTCTTGGTACCAGTTAACACCCGGGTGTAGAAAACAGAGTATGTTGTTATAGCACATACCTTAAACCACCTCTCTTTGTTCCCTGGCCAGGTAGAAGTGAGGCGCGGAGGCAGAGCTGCTCTTCCTGATAAGGGTTCCCTGATCGCTTAGGTGTACCCTCGCCCTCCTCCATCCCTCCATCTGTGAACTTGATGGGGGCTATATTCCAAGAATGCTCGTCAAATTTCCGGCGGTGGAGATTCCCCCCAGTCGTACCTCCATCCTCACTGGGCGGTTGCATCTACAAGAAATGCCCGACTGTTGGATATTTGACAGTTCCCGTACCAACACAAAGCAGTGGGTGGCTGCAAAAGGCAGTGGTCGTAAAGCCACACAAGGAGTCCAAGGCGGCATCAGTTATTTTGACCTGTTTTTACACCTATCTAATTCCTTTTTATCTAGCCTAATTTATCATTCCTTGCCATTAAAATAATAGCTTGTTAGTGTTCGCCACTTAATCTGAGGCATTGAGTAAGACAAAAATGGGCCTGAATGGGCTTGGGACGGGATGTACGTACATCCCTTTGGGACGGATGTACGTACTCCCGCCCCATGAACATGTGGCCAAGCCGCAACACAGCAATCTGGCCGCCACCCACACCACAGCGCTCGTCCCTCAGTCAACACTTCTCACAGCAATAAAGGCCTCCTGCACCTAATTTTAACCTTAATTATGACACGTGTGCATTTCACAAGGGTAAAAAAGAAAATGCATGTTATTCTCGGTTGTGTTGAAAATCACCTGTAATGGTCTGGGAAGGAAATATTTGGAATAAGTGCACAGTGAGATGTGGTGGGATCTGCATGGTGTCGCGCATCAGCTGCCCTCAAACCTCCACCCGTTGCATTCCTCTGTTCATTCTTGTATAGCGCCCGCGCGCAAACGCGCGAGAAAATTTCTTGAAATATGGCCCGGGGAGAGGGCGGAAGGGGGTGAGGATTCTCGTGGCCTGGAAGCAATAACATATACATTGCATAATATATTTGCACATATACAATCAGTGCAGAGAAGATACCAAACAATTGATACAAGGGAGCGTAACTTTAGTTATGAGAAGAGATTGAAGTTATTAAAGTTACCCCTCCCCATCGAGAGACGCAGTGAGTAAGGGGCGATCTGATAGAAGTTTTTAGTGGAAAAGGCCTTTAATAAAGGAGAGGTAGGAAAAGTTCTTAAGGCTTTTAACCAGGTAGAACAAGAAGTAACGGATTCAAGCTGGAAAAGCGTAGATTAGAAAGAAATTTTAGTACTGCCATAGGGTGAAAGCATTGTCGGTTTTGATGAAACAAGCATGGGAATTGTCCGCGGTAGAACTATGCCTCAGTGGTTAATTTTTAGATTTAGGGCCATCTCAGCTTCGACCTGTGACAAAATGGCAGGCCATTTTCACGATGGTCGCCATTGCTTATTTGAAATTCTTTGATATTGGAGGTTAAATCAATTCTAGGGGTTGGAATGTTTTTCCTCTTTGTATTAATAATCATACATCACTATTTTACTGTCGCACCTAACAAATTGAATATGGCAAATAATTTACTAGTTTGAGCGAAAAAAAGATAAGAATGATCATTTTTAAACGTCCGTTAACGATTTTGAATCAGACGCACTTCGTCAGTGCTCAAACAACCCAGAATTATTTCTTCTGTTTTTGTAGGTAGCAGAGGTACAAACCAATAGCTTTTATAGTCTATTGCAAGTCAAATAGATGGAAATTGTGTCCAAACAGTATGAACTGTTTTCTCGTGTGAGCCGCGTCACTCCAAGGCACCTAGGTCCACCGCACTGACAAAAAGCTGTACCTGAAGAGCGCCTTCTGGCATTTTGAAAGCGTGTTCTGCAGCTTTCTGAGCACTCGCAAGAGTTCCCTGCCTTGCTTCCTGACTGCTTCTGGTAGGGTCGTCCAGGTTATACTCCATCCACCAACAGGCTTCTTGTTCCAGCCCTCATTCACTTGGTGACGGAAGCTCTGGATCAGGGTCAGCGTTGGGCCCCAAAAAAAAAAAAAAAAAACCGTGACCAGCCTGGTCACAGCTCTCCTGGTGTGTTGACGAAGTGCAGCCTGTGTAGGGGCAGACCATCATAGCTCTGGCCTTTCTTGCTGAACAGCTGTTTTCCTTGCCTGGTTCACACCCTCCTCTCTGCTGGTGTGCGATCGTGCAGCAGTACCACATCGCTCCAGTGGTTGCATCCACTCGGGTCCATGGCACTTGGGTCTGGCATGGCACCCAAGGCGCAGAAATGCTGGTGTGGAACGTCTCCATAGGCGGTCCAGGTGTCCCATGCAGTCTTCTTGCCCCTGCCGACAAACAGGACCCCGTTTCACTCCAGTGAAGGCGTGGAACATCGGCCAGGCCACACATCGGTCAGGACAAGGCTTTGGCGATCTCTGAAGCAGCGAATGAACATTAAGCTCTTCCCAGCTCCAAAGGGCAATCCACAGTTCAGAGATTTTGAGGCGCTGGCTGATCTGGGCCAGGACTACACGTCCTGTATCGAACTGTGCGTATTGACACTTTGCTGTACCCCTGTTGTAAGCGATCCTGTAGGTGCAGGAACGGATACGAGTGTCAGCCTCCTCATGCGTGCTGGCGCTAGAGCTGACACGTCCTGGCATTGAGCAAAGAACGCCATGCCTTGGTGTGGTGATGAATGTTTGTTGGTGGGTCAATGTCTGCCACGTTAGAAGCCGGATGAGGAACAGCTCCGTCTTGTTGTCCGTTGATGCGGAGAAACTCTTGCTAGTTTCCAGGAACTGCACTTGATGGCTCGACTCGTCTCCTAAACGTCCCGTCTTCCTCTCTTGCGGCGAGTGTCCGCCTTCAAGCTGCCCTGCATGTAAACAGATCCTAGACAATGTCTAGTCCTGTCCTATATGCTGAAGCTGGAATATGACATACGGCACGAAGACATCAGTGGCATAACCTTTGAATGTCTTTGCATTCCCTGGTCGCAGCATTTGATGATTGCAGCACCATCCCGGATGTTGACCTGTACTCTGTGGTGTGGAGAGATCCTCTTTCACTGGAACAAGGTTTTTCCAGGCTGGGCATCAGAGCGAACAGTCCGTTTTTCTTCATGGATGACCATTCTGTAAAGCTGTTTTCCCTTGACTTTCTCTCGTGACTGGTGGGCGGCTGAAAAGGATGGAGGTTGTTACCAGCTTGATGGGAATCATTTGGATAGGGCATCTGTCCTGGTTCACAAGCTCTCTTCAACATATGTCCCTTCCATACTGCCTCGAAGTCCAAGTTTTTTTTTCCATCTGGCCGCACTGTGTCTGCCCACTGCTGTGTCCACAATACGTCTCTGGGCTGTTCAGGACAAGAGTTATCCTGCTGTATCAGCGAACAGGGTTTCCGCCTCGTCCCTTCCATGACTCGGCCTCAGTGATCGCACATCCTTGTGCAAATGCCATTGTGCATGTCTTTCTGTTTTCATATGTGACGTTCCTACTGTGTCCTGCCTCTTCTCGTTGATCCCTCGAATTCCTCTAAATTAAACGAGTCCATCTCGGGACCAGATAACATCCAGCGACGAAGAGCTTGCAGGTTTCTCGTCAGGGCCCACAGCACCGCCGTCTCCCTTCACGGAAGCATTGTTCTGCTCCTGGGCCTGGTCATAGCAAAGCAGGAATGCACGCTTGCTTCTTGACGACAAAGTCCCCTTCCAACTCCAGCATAGACATCGGGATGGAGATGCTTCAGTGACAACCATGTCCCGTAGGTGGATCGGCACCCATCCTCGAGTAGTGGTATGTCCAGGGCGAAGAACCAGGACGATTTTAGACAGGGCCTCTATGTAAGAGCAGGAAGTCGGCCTCAACGTATCGCTCTCACGTAGAACCCTCACATCAGCTCCAGCTGCAGGTTGAAGTACCAGATTGGAATTTAGGACTATGCATCGGACCTTGCATCACACCAGTCTTCAATGGACCCCACTTCACTTGCAAATCTTCCAAGGTCTGGATGTACTCCCTGTAGTGCACTCTGCTGAGCAGATACAGGCTACTGTCTGTGACTTGGTGGCCGTCTTGTGCGTGTCACGGTGGGATGGCTTTTAGAAACGAATCTGCTGTTTCCACTGGTAGCACGCCCGTGCCTGAACGAGTGCTCCTGTCCAGCCCGCTGCCCTCCGAGAAGATCTTCCAACGACCTTGAGGGACGCCATCTCGATGTGTAGCCACCAACCTCACTACGAAATCGATCTCGCCATAACTTGTCGCCAGCTCCATTGGATCTGGCTTTGCCATAGTGTCGAGTGGCTGTCACATGTGAGACTTGGAATCTGGCCAGGGTTTCAGGACATCACTGCCGTTCTTCACGATTCCATCGAGTGGCGGATCATGTCTACGTGATTTTTGCTCGTCATTGAAAGGGTAGCACGGACGTGAGACCACATTCATGTCTTCTGATGGTCGTGCTGCTTGCTGGCTTGCATGGTATGCAGCCAGGAGATCATCTCATCCTCCTTCAGTGGTCAGAGTCCACCACCTCCTCAGTGCTCCAGCCAGCTGTGAAGCTAAAATAACTAATATTTAACATGTAAATTGTATGTACATGTGTAATTTGTGCTTGATTTGTAAATAAAGTGGGATAATGTTTTAATGAATATGTGAAACCTACCGATATTCCTTCCGACAAGGCTTGAGGTAATGAGCTGACAGTCTGCTCGTTTTGGACCTTCCTTGCGTGGCAACCGGTGGGTTTTGCCTTGGACAGCAACAGGATGTACCATTGGTGTAGGTCTCGGGAGAGATGCTGACATCTTCTTTGCACCACAGCATCACATGGGTGTGGGGCATAAGCAGCCCGGGAAGCTCCCACTGAAGTCGTTGTCTGTTTATTGGAACAGCGATATCGTTCCATGGAATTAGTCGTGCGCACTGGGTGAGCTGGGTTTGTGGTCAAATGTTTATCAACTTCAGCAGTCGTGGAAGAGACCACCTTTCAGCTCAGGAGGAACAAACTGCTTTCCTCCATCTTGTAGTATGGCAGAATCTTGTCGTTATGAATCAGTTGATGGCCGCAACCCGGTCATAGGAAATACTCCGTCCCCAGATCAATACAAACGGTTCCACCAGTTCACGCTTGCGAGTCTTCGTGGTGGACCCTCACACCCAAGTAGATGGGCAGAGGTGTTTCCTCCTTGGTTTTGCCTTGTTGTACAGGGGCCTGCTGATTCCCTCCTCGCGTCCGGACCTGCTGTTGGACATAAGTATCTGGGAACTCGTGAGCACTGGCTGGGCAATTGTTGAAGAGCTATGGTGCCTTGATGTTTTGGCCCTTCAACACCATAACAACTAACGCTAACAGAGACACTGGGACAGATCTTCCTGGCTGTTGGGTTCAAAGGAACCCCCAAACTGGTTTTTCATCTTGAACAAATGTCCTTTCCTCACTATGTTCGCAGCCCTGCAAGATGAACAGCATCATCATGCTTCAAATGCTTTTCCTCAGTGCTTGTCAACATCTTCGTGTGAAATGAGGACTAAATCTCGGCTTGCTTGTGCGCTTCCATGTCTGGAACGTAGTGCCAGTACTCTCTTTTTGAGGGCAGTGGAGTGGACGCGTCTGCACAATCAGTTCCAGTTGTGCTAGCCTTGTTTGTACAGATCGACACAGGTTCGCTGAGTTTGAAGATGGTGCAACTAGACTGTCCATTGCGAGTATCTTCAATATAAGATACCAGCTCAGCAAATGCAAGGCCATGATTCATTTTGTCCCACACCAGAACTCTTCATATTTTTTTGTTTCTCTAGCTCTGTTTGTACAAGAGAGCAAGCATGGCAGATGGTACCGGTCTTCTTGTTCAATCAAGTCTCCTGCACGCATTTGGCCATTAGGATTTGTCCTTCAATTTTCATTGCAGCTTCCTGACCCATTGATATCAAGAGCCCAAATAGTGGATGCTTTTCGAGTCACGACTCCCCATCTGGTGCAGGTTTGTCACAGAAGAAGCTGTTTTTCGGCGGAAGCAACTTTTCTTACAGCACTCTTTGCGTGTGAACTTCTTTGAGCTTATCAGACAGAGTCATCAAGCAGCATCTTCTGGGGTTTTCTAACGCTTCTCTGCACCCTGTAAGTTTGTTCTGTTGTAGAGTGAGCCTACATGATTCGTGCCACTTGCCTGTGCCGCTGTAGTGTTTCTTCAATGCCATCTCCCATCATCAAGCCTTGAAAGAATTGATTGATGTGTGCAAACAGCCAATCCTGTCAAAACCTACAGAAGCTCAGCAATTGTCTTGTACCCTTGCTCCCTGTGTGGCCGTGTAGACTCGCTGGACATGAAGCACCTCTGACGTGTCTTCCCTGACAAAGAACGCACATTGCTGCCAGTCAGTTTGTAGACCTGTGTTGATGTCCCGGGCTGGGTAGGGGATCCACCACTTGTAAACTTTGGCCAGTGTCCCACAACCTGAAAGCAGAGAATCTGGTCAAAATAGTAAAGTGATTAATAGCTGAGTCGAATATAAATGACCATCAACAGTCTACAAAACCTGCCATTCCTGATCCAAGGCCTAATTCACAGCCCATGTGAGCCTTCTCGGCTCCAATAATATAAAAAGATGTATTTTATTCTAAATACTTGTGACTAAATACCACATCTATTGTACCCAAAACAATTACTAGGCCACTAACTAGAGTAGAACAAACTAGAGAGAACAAAACGTAGAGGAACACATAAGAAGAGTGCACAGAGCACCATTGCTATGGCGGGATACAACATTCGAGAAGATTTTGGCAGCCATTTTGGTAAATGGCAGGCACTCCGCTCATGTAATGACATCTGGATGGGGCCCTTAGGCCCAAATATCTTCCCAAGGCACCTATTTTTAATTGTCTGCCAAATTTCATGCTTGTTTCACCAAACCCTAATTCTTCCAATATTTCACCTATCTGCAGTGTCTATAGGCTATGGAACACAGTTTAAAAATTAAGCACATACTCACGATATATAATCCCTTTTCGAATACTGGATACTAATCTCAGCATATTTCTTACCCGACTGTGCAGTTATAGTTTTAAAACGATTGCACGATTGGAAGGTGTAATAAAATAATGAACGTGATGCATATAACGAGAAAAACATAAATTCATAATATATAAGGTGAAAAATAGTTTACGTCTTCACAAATAACTGAAAATTGGTGCATATGATACTATTTGAAACAAAACCACATCGTCACTTGCTAAGTGAACAAATGACAGTAGACTTAATTAATGTATGTAATGTAATACAGAAGATGCCTTTACTTCAATCTTTGGCTACTGGAAGTGAAAATGGATTAGTGACCAAATATGGCGCATGGACATGAACGAAAAATAACCGTTTTTTATTAATTAACCGTTACAGTATTTGCAAAATAGTGTTTTTGCTCCGAACAGTAAATATGAATAACTTTTTTTCGTTTCCGTTTTGTTCCGAGCATAATTTTGTTCATTCGGTTCGTTTTCGTTTCCCTTAACGTTTCAAAAGCCCTGCCTCAGAGTATAATGTTTGATGGCGGCTGAGCCACTCCCGGTTGCGTCGCTGTCCCCCTATGCAAGGCTGTAGTGTATAACTCTGTGGTCAGTTGTCATCAACATAGTATCATATCATGTGCAGGGATAAAGTAAACCAATCTCCCTTTTCCCTTACACACTGCGATGCTGGAAGAGAACTCAAGTATGGTTCCCGTTTCGAAGTCATTTTCTTACCTTGTCTGGTAAGGTTAATTTTTGCTAAAATACCCTCAATCACAATCTGCGTATCTAATGCGGCAAGCACGCTCCAAATCCATGTCATGCAAAGGACAAAAGTCAACTAAAAACTCTGTTGTTGGTGTAATATTTGTCGACCACTGTGGTTGACGCCCATGTGTTGCTTTTGCTATGGCAGCCCGCCTGTGATAATGGCATTACAATAATAAATAAATAAAAAAAAAAAAAGGCGAGTGTGTTGGAGCTACCTTTGGGGGGGGGGGGGGGGGGTAAATTCCCCCAACGTAAGGTGAGAAAGTGGCCGTGGGTCTAGATCTGATTACCGCAGCAAGCAGCGGGCGCGGCATCTGTATGGTCCGGGCTGCGATGAGAGGTGTGAGGCTGTTCCCTGAGTGGGGAGGTTGCCTCGCCTTCAAGAGGTAGTGTGGAATTGCAAAGAGGGAGTTGACCTGGCAGTGATCACAGGTGATGTCCCAGGGCCCTGGCGGATTTCCAAAGTAGGGAAGCCGAGGCGGGGAGACGGTGTAGTCGGTCCCGTACGTGTGGGGCTATGTGATGGGTCCTCGGAGAAGGGGGTGGTAAAGTAGCTGTTGCAGCAGCGTACCAGGAGGCAGGGTTGATGACAGGGCGAAACACACGTCCCTCTCTATCCTCTTTCTCTTTCTCTCTCTCTCCTCCCTCTTTCCTCGTCTCTCTCTCTCTCTCTCATCGTCTCCTCTGTCGGGCCTCTCTCTCCTCTCTCTCTCTCTCTCTCCTCTCGCCAGGAATTGACAAAAAGGCGGAACAGATTATTAATTGAAAGTGTTTTTTTTTTCGATAAACAATTTTTGTATGACTTTATATTACTCTATTCGCGTGACTTAACTTGAAAAAAAAAAAAAAAATCATCCATTTTTTAACCTGATGGTGGTCATGTTTGTAAAGGGTGATGCACAAAAACTGAATGTTTGAGCCACCCTGGGTCAAGTGTTATAGTAACTAGTCATAGGTGTGTATTGAAGGGCATATTCAGTTTTGTGCCTGGCTCAACACTATTTAGGAGCTATGATGAGCCAAACTTCCCGACATGTGGCTATTTCCTCCTCAATTATCCCCTATGGGTGCATGGTCGTGTTTTGAAAGGTGATGCACAAAAACGGAATGTTGAGCCACCCTGGGGTTATCAATCAATCAATCATTGGGGGCATAACGCCGGGGGCGCGTCGGCCTCGCCCCCCTACGGACGCGACCGGACGCCACTCACTCACCGGGGGTCACCACGCGCGAGTTCCCTGGCAGGCTCCTTTCCCAGCATACCAAGGGCAGCTCTCGCTCGACAAAGAAACATCAACTTGCCCCAGCCACGAGCCTTGTTGGTTACAGCCCCCGCCCAGCCCCCTTGGCCTGGCCTCCTCCGACGGACCCGGAATTGTCCTCTTACATATACAACCGATGGGAAGGCCATTCGGATTTCAGGGTAGCGTGCACCTGCCCATATAGCCAAGTTGGGCGCTGACGGACTATGCAGGTAATAGGCCCTCTTGATTCCAAGTCAGTTCTCCGGTGCGACTCGCTGATTTGGACACGTATCATGCCCCCCAGCGCTAACCACCCCATTTCTTCTGCGAAGATCACTTATTACCAAAGGCATTGATGATTTGTCTTCGTCTCTTCTTCTCTTCAGTCAACTATTTGTGTCCTGTCTCCACAAACGAGAGTAAGGACAGAGGTGATCACAAGGCGACTTGAAGATCCGGATCTTTGTCCTCCCTGCACATGTACCGACGAAAACGCGGCTCGAATACTCTCATACCCTATCTTATATCTCCCCCCTGAGCAGTCCCATAACAACAGTCCATACACACCGGTGGGGGCTATGCCAAGCCGTCCGTAAGCTCTCTTTCTTTTTTCTTGACGTGACCCCGCCGTCATTATTATGGACTTTGCGCTAAAAAAATAATAAAACCAAGGTATTGAAAACTTTCCTCAAGATCTCAATGGGTCCTCCTATGAATGTCCAAGAGTCCTCAATGTCCTCTGCCCTCCGCCACAGCAAAACAAAACAGACAGACAGACACCAACATCGGTTATAAGAGGCAAAAAGGAACGGCCAAACGAATGAACAGACTGTACCTTCTGCTCTCTAGTAAGTCTCCAAATACCGGACCTTGGTCTTGAGTCCAGGAGAACCTCAAGTCCCAAAGGCTGTGCCTCCTCGTGCGGGCGCTCGAGTAGCCTCATCAGGCACCTCCCAGCGACTCAGCAAAGATTACTGCATCATCGCAAAAACAAGATCGTGATCTTGGTGTTGCCGACGGATGCTCCACAATCACTTTGGATCTACAACCTTGTCCATACCCGTCCATACAAGCGTGTAAAAGTGATGGGGCAAGGAACACCCTGCCTCAATCCTTGTATTCCCAGGATGAAAGCTGGATATACCTGCCAACACTTCCATCCCTCTGCAGTCCCATAATACAGAACCAGTTATCACCAATAGTCCTTGCAGCATCCCTCGAAGTCGCAGAAGATCCCAGAGTACTCACCGATGTCACTGAGTCAAACGCCTTCTTGAGATCAACATAGGCTGCAAGCATCCCCTGTCGAAACTCACGTCGGCGTTCCACCAGGACACGAAGCGCTAGGATAGCCTGGGGTTAAGTGCATATTAAATAGTCATAGGTGTGTATTGAAGGGCATATTCGTTTTGCCTGGCTCAACACTTATTTTAGAATCTAATGGTTACCAAACTTCCGACATGTGCTATTTTTCCTCATTTTGCCTGAGTGGTTGTCTGTGTTTGAAAGGGTGATGCACAAAAACTGAATGTTGCGCCACCCTGGGTCAAGCACATATTACCGAGTTTCTAGTGTGGTATTGATGCATACACAAAAATAGTCATATGATATAATATTGTCACTTTCCAGTTCTGAGGTTTGGACACCGAAACGATTTTACTTTTTTTGGACCACAAAACGAGTTTACCTTTTTTTAGTTTGTCCAAATGATAATATAATTGAATAAGTAATGATTACTTATTCGTACTCATCCAAAGTTCGAATCTGCATGAATCCACGAATACCTTAATAAGTTGCTACCTCAAACGGGTGAAAATCAGGACATTGCATACATGCGTAAAACTCTTGCGAATAAGAAATGTACATTTTTTCATATTGGAATACGATTCCGCGAAACTTGCTCCATCAAGACATAAAACAATGTTTTAGACGGATAAGAGATAGAGTATGGTGCTTCAATGAAGCTGCTGGTCATTGAACGCACATGGGTGCTCAAATATCAAAATTATCATGTATATCTGTAATCAATATGTGATAAGCAAAAAGAAACAGATAGTGCTTAGGGTGAATCATCGTATGAGCTTAACAAAAAGTATTCATGCCATTTTTTTTGGTCTAGGGTCAATAGTTTCATAGTAAATATAGGGAAACGCAATAAGGATGTGTATAAACCATTTTAAGCTGCCAAAAATTGGTCACGTTTTATTGTCATACAGCGTAAAAATGATCTCAATACCAATTGTACATCTTGCGAAGAGAACAATATTAAGGTTCTATATAATTGTTTTCACAGAACCCCTCCCAGCGTCAAAAAGCATTGTTGATTTTGTGGATGTGAAAAACATTTCCCGTATAGATACAAGTATCAAACTTTGTTTGGAAAATCTGCTATTGCTATCAACGGAAAAGTCAGCAAAGTTTGTAGCATCTCCAAAAATTTTGTCACGCATCACGTTCCTAATCCGCATCTCATCCAGTATTTGGACCGCCAATGCCAAAAGTTTTTTTGACCAAAAACAGCACAGGCACTGTGTGCAACGTTGCACGACCGGAACCCATATTTTTTTAACACACTATTTATAACGTAAAATGTATTACATACACAGACGGGGAGATATGTAGTAGCAGTTACCTACCCGATTGATGGATTGGTTACGAAGGCCGACAATATAATTCGTCACAGGCAGCCTTTGTCTTTTTGTCTCTGACTTGTTCCTTGTCACTGTATTCTACTAGGAATAGTGACACTATTTCTTACGGCGTCAGTCTTTCCCGAACCCATCCAGTTTGTAAAAGACAGAGGGGGAAGCCATCAACGGAGTTAGTATCGCCCAAACGACCCGGCACTACGCCGCGACTACCTAGATACTACTTTTTCCTTACGGACGGAAGCTACAAAGCCTTCCCTCGGTAGGTCGTATAACGCGTCGGAAGGCGCTGACTGCTAAAGCGAGTAATGGCGTCTTCAACTCATCATCAGTCCACCAGCCAATGACAAACTTTTTAAAACTTCTCGACTCAATCACAAGGCAGCGAGATATATTTCCGGGCAAGACTGGCATGATCAGACTGCCTCTCCGCCTTCTGTCCCCGTCCATCTCAAACTAATTCTCTGTTTTATTTGGAATGCTGAGTTTTAAGGAGTTTTTAATGTAGCAGAATATAAGATATATAAGTAAGGAGCCTGGGTTGCTAGTGGTTTTTGTGGTAAACGGTGTGTATGTGGTGTTGAAATAGTGGAATATTTGGTTTGGGGCGGCCGTTGCGGCAAGAATTTCTCCCGTCACTCACTGCCCCGCCAGTTATTCACCTCCATCATAACATCTTTAATCACCCTTATTTACGGTGACACATGCTCGGTGTGGCTACATTGATTTAGATAATCACGTGTATATAACATCTCAACATATCATAAGTTGTATAATAACGAGAAATAAGACGTTTAATCCCCCTGTTCCAAACGCTATAGTGGCGGGAGGTGGCGGCTCAGCCGCCACTCTCAAAAGTTTTTGAGTAAAACCAGCAGTCATCCGCCTCACCTGTGCCTTCCTGAAGAGACAGTCAGCTCCCACGGCTGTGATAGCACCATAAAGGATATCACCAGGGATCACGGATTCCTCACGTGGGTTCTCGCTCCCCTACTAAATATACCAAGAAATCTATCTCCCAATTGGTGTGATAATCTACCTCACATGGCTTTATGCGGCTGCTGCTGCTGCGAAGGCCGCGCTGCCCAGACGTGATGAGTTCACTTGCTTGTCCTCTCATCTCTTTACTCATATATATGAATAATATCTCATCCAATGCATCAATATGTCCTACAGTCACCTAAAAATTATTTTTACATAGCTACCAAGCATATAAGCGAGCCTGGAGACTTCTACTCTGTAATACTATTCTCGAGCCGTCGTTGGCCAGTCCCTGCACCACGTTTACGACCACACCTACGTACCTACGACTTTTCCGCGCTGTGGTTCCTGTTAACTACCGGGAAACGTCCGGATTTCCTACCACAAAAAACAAGGTCATAAATGTTTTGTGTGCTTCTCCACATTATCCCCGAGAACGCTGTCCCTGTGCGTGTACTAAGAAGAACCAAAGTTGAAACCAGACTGTTGAACATTGTGAAGGCAAATCATTATGAAATAATAAAAAATAATAAGATTTTCGATCCTTTTGTCATGCTTAATCATCATGCTGACTAAAACATTGATCCGGGGTCTGTATTCTTTAGTATCTTTTTATGGGATACTTGCAGCGTTTTTTTTTTCCGCCAGTGGTCCTCTCTAGTTCAAGCAAGACTCGCCAGGAGTCAACTTTTTTATCCGTCATCGAGTAGCCGAAGCACCCACATGCTGCTCCATCACCTCGACCTCGGACTGCAAGTGCACAGCAGAGGGCACCAGGAGGGGGAAAGCATAAGCCTCAATTAATTTACGTGTATTCATACACACACGGGGGGATATGTAGTAGCAGAACCCCGATGACGAATTGGTTTACGTAGGTAGGGCCGACAAATATAAATCGTTCACAAAGCTCACAGTCCTCTGTCCCTCTGACTTCTTCTATACTGGAATATAGTGACACCACTATTTTCTTACCAGTGTTGCCACGCTTCGGTGAGACCTTATTTTACCTACAACCAAGGTGATATTGATATTTCCTCTACACCCCTACAACACCAAAATCAATAATAGAGAAAATAAAGAGAAATATTACGATTAAACTTGAGAAAAATTTTCAAAAGTATACTTAACATTATATAAAATACTGAGTGGTACCAACTATACATGCAACTGTAAAGAAAACACTTAGGCAGAGATAAAAACATCGTTTAGGTTACACTAGAATAACAAAGTCTAGGTGTATTTATTTTACAGTGATAAATTTACGTGCACAACAATGATTTTTGACTATATAGAAAAAGTCCACGTTAATGTGGGTAGGACCCTAATCAGCGAAACGTCTTTTTTCGTTACTGAGTACTTTGCAAGTAACCTTGATCTTGCACTAGAACTAAAGTTTTAATTAAAATGGTGTCATCACAATTTGAAGGGAATCTCTCAGATGTTTTTAATTCTTGATTTCCATAGACATAATAATCAATAGGAGCTACAAGAGGCCGCGAGGCCTACTGTGGTATATCTGTCCCTAACACTACCTACATCCACCTTCCCATCCCATCCATGAACCTATCCAGCCCCATCTTTAAGCTCCCAATGGACTCCGCACTAACTACCTTTCTACTTAGTTCATGTCTATCATTCAACCACCCTATTGTGAACAGTTTTTCCCCTATTTTCCTTTTATAAATCTACGCCCCCCAGCTTGATCCGTTTACTTCTTGTCTAGCCCTGTGTTAATACCGTAGAATTTTCCTGCCCTCCTTTATAAATCCTTTATATTAATCCACTTAAAAACTGTCAGATCGCCCCTTAGCCGGGTTCACACGAGACCTTTTTTAATGTCAGTGGCCGCCACAAAAGTGCCCGCAACAAAAATGGTCCCCGAAAAGTGGTGAGTAGATGCACCTTACACACGAGCCCTCGGTTGCGGGCCACTGGGAGAGTCAGTGTCACTCATGGATCACCAAGTACTTTGGATCCCGATACCAAGTCTTTGCTTAACGTCTCGGTTTTATGAGTAACTACCTGTATAAAAATATAAAATATGTTTAGTAAACCGTCCGTGTCTGTATTCATATGGCGCAAGTGGCAGGCGGCGCTCATATCATCTCTCTTCACACGTGATAGTACTTCAAACACAAGGCATAAGCCCCCCCACAAACACAAACCAAACGAAATATGAATAGGTTCCAGTAATTCGTTGGTTCACTTACCAAACGTATTTCAGTAACAGGAGCAGAAGTCAAACCATTACACTCATTTTGTAAATTACCGCCGCAAACAAAAACCACTCACGTAGGGAATTGCCTTGGCGTACAATGTATTTGGTATGTTACTATTTTTACCTTCTTGTATATTTCAAACAATCATTTTGCGTGGCTTCCTTGAGTACTCATAATGCGTCGCTACCGAAAGAAAAAAGTATCGTGTGATACTTTCGATACAAAGGTGGTATCGCAGTATCGATATTTTGTATCATCATACGCCACCACCTATCCCCTACATCCCGTGTTTTTGCTTGTTTTTTGCTGGAGGATTACATATATGGGGTGTGGAAAACATTATACGGATGGCACAACGATTCAAGCAATCATTGATCTTTACAAGGCTGGGATCAATAATAGGGGAAATTTTGCAAGCTTAAAGACTGAAGCTTACCGTAGAACAGTGCGAAAATTTGTCCTTGCGCTGAACAGTGTACCACGTCGCTTCAGGGTCTCGACAAGGAAGGGCTACGCAACGAAATACTAACGCAATTGTAAATGTTGATATTCTAACATTTATTTTGTTTTATGTATAACATGGGGCGTCATAACTTGTAAACATTCCCTATTCGGAGGCACGCAGTGAGTATCCACGCACACTAGTTGACTCGGTGACGGACAAATCGAGATCAGAGAAGCAGCGGGTGGCAGGGTGGTGGCAACCAAAAGTGGCTCGTGTGAATGCTGCCATTTGAAACCCGGTTTCTAATTGTTGCCGACGGTGGCCGCCCCCATGGGTGTGGTCGGAAAAATGGATCCGCCCGCCCACGACTCGGCCACTATTTTGGTGGTCGTCGCGCAAAAAAAGTGGCCGTGTGCATGCAAGACCATAGAGATGCGTGTGTTCTAGTTTTGACCATTTTTTTTGGCGGCCACTGTGAACCATTTAAAATAGTGTCTCGTGTGAACGGCCTACTCTCGCTCTCAAGTGAGTGTAACTTATCCAATGTCTATTACAGACATTTTTTTTCGCAGTTTCGCTTATTGTTATTGAGTTTAGGTAGAATGTTTCTCAACTTATTGTCCGTACTTTGGGGTAAACCCGTTAGCTTTAGCAAGAAGTTGATATTTCCGTCATATGTGTGTACACCTCTCATATTGTGTGTGTCCAAACATTCCACAAACTGTTATTCTCACCGCATTGCACCTTTTTGACGTTCTTCATCAAACTAAGACTGATTCTCCAGAACTGAGTGTCTGAGTTACGTGACCGCTCTCGACGAAAGTTTTGTCCCCCTTCTGCCTCTGCTTTCACACATTCCAATAATCGGACCACGATTAGCGGCCACCAATTTGATTATTGACGCTATCGTGAAAATTTGACCACGATAAACGCCGATCACGATAGCCTGACAATCAATGCACGTTGCCTGTACTTATGTGTCATGACGGTCGTAAGATGGTCACGATTGGAATCTTGAACAGCTGTAAGACTACTTCACGATGGAAATCAACAGGTCATTTTTGTCGCACGATAGAGCTACGATAAACCACGACGTGCCATGACGTGATACGGCCTGCGATACGTTCATGGCACCATGAACGTATCTCGGGATAGCGTCCATAGCTATAGCAAATGCCATCACAAGTGGGTGGGGGTTGCCATGGTGAGGCCATTTTTCATCTAGGCCGGAGGGGAATCTTACAATATTCTTTACACCATCGTGAGCTTGTCAGGTTTGCGCAACGACTTCTCCGGGCCAAGATGATATGCCATATGCGATCTGCTATGTCATCCAAGAGATGAGCTCCTAGATTCTGCTTTTGGAATTCTTAATAGAAAAATATGATTGACGGAACTTTTTCCCAGTAGCTTGGGTTGCGGTGGTGATCCCGATCTCTAAGCCTGTTCCACACTGTGCCTCATGCAGAGAATAGACGAGGAGGTGGGATGTGGTTTGTGAATGACCCATCCCGCTGTGTCCAGACTCGCCTCACCACCATGGCTGGCTGGCTGGGAGCTACACTGCCAACACAAAATTTGATTGATGTCATTGCAATTTTTGGACCAGCCTAATATTAGTGGCATTGAACGTATCATATACCGTCAAAATCGGAAAACGACGTACTGATTCCGAACTGTGATAAAAATTCGATGCATCTAATAATTACAAAGCAATAAACAAGGAGTTGAAAAGAAAAAGGTGTAAGTGGAAAAAATTT
This sequence comes from Chionoecetes opilio, assembly GCA_016584305.1. Classification (NCBI taxonomy): domain Eukaryota; kingdom Metazoa; phylum Arthropoda; class Malacostraca; order Decapoda; family Majidae; genus Chionoecetes; species Chionoecetes opilio. The sequence continues at coordinate 23,515 of JACEEZ010022744.1, forward strand.
TTATGCACTATTTGCCGCTTTGCTCTCTAATCTTTTTTCAAGTTTCTGTGTTAAACCGCTTTGTGTAAGGGACTAGAATTTTCGGTAGACGAGAGTAAGGCAGGTACCATGAGGCAGGTATGGTAATGTCACTGTGGTTATGCAACTTGTTTATGGATGGAGTAATAAGATAAAGCAAAGCAAACTCTAACCCTAACCATTACCGTCGGCGAGTTTCCCGATTTTGCGAAGGACGAAAATTTCGGTAGACGTACAGTACCAGTACCATGAGGCAAGGATGGGTAATGTCACAGTGGTTATTGCAACTTTTTAGGATGGAGTAATAAGATACTCAAGCAAAGGTTGGTTGATGTTTGTAATAGAGACTCAGAGTAATGTCATTGGTTTCGTCAAGTACACTTAACTGATTGTCCACTACTTAATTATGAGGAAGACAACAAGGAACTCAATTATAAGGTATTTTAATACTCTCATAACATGAAATATGTACAGCCTACACGAGAAGACTACGCGATGAAAAAATGTAGAAGTTTGTTTTGGCGAAATTGAATGCCAGGTGCTATTTTCCTGCTCTGTCTCGCTGAAAACTGGAAGACCTGAGGTGATGGTTGATGTGCAGGAGGCTTCTAAACAAGAAAACAGTTACAGCAGAGCTCATTAAGAGTAGCAAGTGTAGGACACATACGTACCTAACCACTTGCTTACCTCTTGACGAGCTCTGTTTGTGACTTTCTATTTCTTGGTTTAGAAGCCTCTGCACATCAGCCATTTACCTCAGGTCTTCTCTATAGTGTTGTCAGCGAGAACAGAGCACAATAATATAGCACCTGGAATATCAATTTCACGCAAAATAACTCTAAATTCTTTCATCGCCGTAGTTTTCCCTTCGTAGGTCCACCCGCGGCGACCCCGACTTAGCCCCACAATGCACCGATATAAACAACCGTGACGTAGTTATGGGTAGGGTCCATCGGGCTGGCTTTATTAGCTCAGCATGACGCATGGCGGTGTTGAAAAGCTCGATTTTCAACACCGCCACTAACACAGATAGATAGATATCATAGATTTTAAGGCGCCGCAACTGCGGGGTTATTGACGCCTGCTTACATAAGATACATTAAAAATAATATTAAAAAACAAAATTTAAGATATAATCAAAATATTTAAAATAACAAAATACATATAAGAACAATAGTACATTAAAAGCAATAATAAGTGAATTGTAAAAACATCATAACTTGTTGAGAAGGCCAGCCTTCTCAATAAATGTATGGACTTCATGTCCCGGAGAGAAACACCTCTCTCCCAACGCCAGGGAGAGACGGTAGGCACCGTCCGACCCCCGACACCGGGACAAAAATTGCTCACGTAGGTCCCCAGTTAAGGGGACCAAACAATCATCACAGTAAGGAGGGTGGCCCCCCTCCATGAGGAACCCATGTGTATATAGAGTGTGACCAATACGCAATCGTGCCAAGGCAGTCTCCCATCTCCGGGAGAGACCGCAGTAGCTCCAGTCCTCGATACTTTGGCGGATGGTGCGTAGTTTATTTTGCCCTATATTAATCCAACGTTCCTGCCAGCTGTTGTGAACTGATCTATGGATTGCCGAGCGTAGGCCCGTAGCCGGCACTGCAAAATGTGATAGAGCTGGTCTTCTAGCTGCAGCTTTTGCCAAGGCATCAGCTTCCTCATTACCGGCAACACCTACATGTGCCGGTACCCAACAAAAGCTCACCGTCCGGCCTCGCCTCTTGAGCAGATAAAGCCATTCCAGGATGGCATTGACCAGCGGATGGGGAGAGTTAAAAGTACATAGTGATTGAAGAGCACTACAAGAATCACTAAAAATTGTAAAAGAGACATCCGGAAGAGTAAGAATAGCCATGAGAGCATATCAAATAGCACTTATTTCAGCTGTAAAAACAGATGAAACACTTGGAAGGCTGACGCCTTTGTTAAACGATGGGAATACGACACCGTATCCCACTCCTTCGTCTGATTTGATATCCTTCGGTATTATTTTACTCATGACATTCACACATTTTGATGTATGATTCAATCTCATCATTACAAACAACGGTATTATTCTAGTGTTTGCCCATACTCCCCCCCTTCCCCAAAACAAGCTTGGGAACCTGGGGGGTAGGTGCAGTCAGTTTGTACACCAGTTGTTTCGTACACCAGTAGATTCGTACACCAATTTTTTTTCTTTAATACGAAACCATAGTCGTTTCGTACATTCATCTCAGAGATATTTCGTACATGACAATACATCTACATATTTATCCAACCACTGTAACTTAATATTCACCTCTATGCACTGGCCGAGTGGCCGTGTGTTTGTCATATAAGGCAAGGCGGAGGCCATGCCATGTACAAGGGGGAGGCGGTAGCGGAGTGGTTAGCGTCTCCGACTGGCGTTCTCGGTGACCCGAGTTCGATCCCCGAAGAAACCCAAAACCTTTCTGTACCGTCGAGTGGCCTAAGAACACCCACATGCCCTGCCCATCAACTCTGCCTTCGATTGCGAGTGCATCGGAGGACACAGGGGGGCGGCATGAGCCTCTAATCACGGGCGTCACTATAAGAATCCTGCCTGCGCCACCACGGGCGTGGACCAACCATCACAGCCCTCAAGTGAACCTCCAGAGCCTACCATCCGATCCCTGGGTCACCACTGCCTACAGGCGCTATAGGCACAAATGTAAAAAAAAAAAAAAAAAAAAAAAAAATAATATATATATATATATATATATATATATATATATATATATATATATATATATATATATATATATATATATATGTACTGGTCGTCTGTCTAGGACAGTGATTCCCAACCGGGGTTCCGCCGACCATCACCAGGGGTTCCGCGAGAAACCGTAAAATAATTATGCGCTATTACAAAATGACAGTGATCTTAATTCATCTATAATAATATAAGCGAAAGTGTGTGTGTGTGTGTTGTTGTCTGTCTGTTCTGTCTGTCCGCGATAGGTGCCGCCCCCTGTGGCGGAATCCCATCATATGTCACAGTTTTGGAATCAGATTAACCAGGGGAAGGTTTTAAGCCCTTTTATAGGATGATCCGATCACTTTTTTTTTTCTTTTTTTAGCAGCCTATTAGCGAGAACTGAAGAAAAAAAAGTGGGTTGCGAGAATTGAGGAAACCTTGATGTAGGGTGATGAGTAATAGGTGAGTGAATGGGTGGGGTGATGGGTAATGGGTGTGGGGTGATGGGTGAGTGAATGGGTGGGGGGTGATGGGTGAGGGAATAGGTGGGGGGTGATGGGTAATGGGTGAGTGAATGGGTGTGTGGTGATGGGTAATGGGTGAGTGAATGGGTGTGTGGTGATGGGTAATGGGTGGGGGGTGATGGGTAATGGGTGAGTGAATGGGTGGGGGGAATACATACATTTCAGGAAAGTTAGAAGGGGCTATCTGGATAGTCTGTGTTTGGTGGGCCGAGGTGGTGGGTAATGGGTCTATCTGGAGAGTCTGTGTTTGGTGGGCCGAAGGCCCACCAAACACAGGTGGTGGGCCTTCGGCCCACCAATAACCCTCCGCAGGAGCTAGCCAAAAAGGCCGCCCGGAGGGCGGCTTTGCGGCTAGTAAATCATAATTCCTACTCAACAACACGTCACAAACACTGTCCAGACACCAACATACTCGTACGTGTCAGATAGTACAATGTATATAGTAATGAGAGCAAATAATATGCATAAAATAAAAAAAAATAGTGTCATTGCCGGTGCGGGATATGCCCTTCATTCCTACTCCGCAAGATTGGCGACACAGGGGTTGGGTAGGAGGGTGACGCAACCCCGTACGAGTATCATACGAGTCACGAGCCCCAGCCCAGCCGTTCACACATCTTCCTTCAGTCAGTTTTGAGCAGCGCAACCGAGTGAAACGTTGTGTTAATTAATCTCACCAGTTAATATTAGTTTGATACGGATTTTGAAGACTCAAGCATGTTCAAATATTTGAAAAGAAAGCATGTCAGTGGAGAGGAGGACAGTGACGAAGAATCAACAAATAATGTCAAAAAAAATCGCTTTTACAAATGACAGTTATCTGGTCATTAGGCGAATTTTGGTAAGAAGCCGTAAGAAGCCGGCTTCTTGCAGCTTGCGTTTTCTGTTATGGCGAGGCACTTTTAAGAAGCCGGCTTCTTACGGATTGGCCCAGTGGTCAAGCCGTAAGAAACCATAAGAAGCGAGAGCCAGGGCTCGCTTACCACGGCTTCTTCCCGCTTGTTGCCGTGACGTCAGAGATAACAAAAAAAATATGGCGGGGAGGGCCAGAGATTCTCGGGACAGTGAGTATCGGTAGAAATACTGTAATTCCCAGATAACAGGACACAAGTAAACACATAGATGTAAAATTCAGAATTGCAACTTACCTTAAGACCACGAACAAGAATATACAAGGTTAATGACACGATGGGCAACTTTAAAATGGTGAAAGAATGATCATGTCTTATCAGGTGCGATAGGGCCTAGCTGCGACGTAGTGTTTTGCTGAATTTCGCTGATAATATGGCCACAAATTAGCCTGATTTGTACATTAGTAGCACGGGCTTAACTTTCGGATCACACTAATAGAGCTAAAATGGAATGACATGGAATAGGAGAATGTCGATCGTTTTGGTGAAATAACTCTCTAGTCTTTTAACCCATAACACCAGACGTTGTTTTTCTAATTTACTAATTAGCAATCAAAACCAGACCGGAAAACGTTTTCGCAGATTCTTATGCTCCAATTTGGTTCTTAGAGATCTCTCACACTTGTTGAGACGTGAAAATGTTGGAACTCTCGCCGAGGGGAGACGAGAGTACCATAAACCTTCACCATCATCCGAATTTCCACCACAAAACATTGCAAGATATCTTAAGTATGCATTACATTACTGTTGACGGACATGAACATTATTAATGGTAGGTAGAGGTGCTGATAGGTATTGTGGAAAATGACTAGCATTGCGTTGAGGGAAAATCTTAAGAACAACTAAAAGGGCTCCACGGTAAGCTGACCCAAATGTTGGCTCTACGTGTTATACTTACTGTCCTTAACACATCTGTTTAGATTTTAATGAGTGCCGATCCTTACTTTGCCTACATGGCCGATTTTAAATTTTCAGGTTCTTGAGAAAAACTAAGTCCAGTAGGTTAGGTTAGGTTAGGTCAGGTTAGGTTAGGTTAGGTTAGTGCACAGCCCGATGGGCTCGAGGGGGGGTGCTAGGTTAGGTCTGTAGAGTTTTGTTCTTTAGAATAAAGGTTTCAACCCCCTATCTTCTTCTTCTTCTTATAGACAACAAGCTTGGGGACATGGTGAAACCGGGGTTTTTGGGTGGGGAGCACCCCATATAAGGGAAATATGGCCCCGATAAAGTCTATAAAACTAGGGAAATTTTCCCCTAGTTTATGGTTTTTTTTGTGGGGGCATATTTCCCTTATGTGTGTGCTCCCCACCCAAAAACCCCGGTTTCCACCATGTCCCCAAGTTTGTTGGCTATAAGAAGAAGAAGATAGGGGGTGGAACCCTTGTTCTTAAGATTTCCCAAATTATATATATATATATATATGTATATATTATATAATATATATGGTGTATTTCTGTATATTTTGGTTAAATTAGTATTTTTATGAAAGAAGGATTAATGGTTATTTTTTGGATTCCCAGATTTTTATGTTGACATAATTAATGGTGTAAAGATGTACATTTAAACCCTCGCTTTGACGAACAAATTGGGGGGAAAGGAAATGCGAGGTTATAATTTCCGAGTGATCCGAACTTTTCGCATATAAACAAATTGTGGTCGTTATATGAGGTGAAAGTTCCCTATTTCCGACAAATTTCCGTGTATCGTGAACTTTTTTCCGTTACATCTGACGAAAGTTCTTTTATACCTACATACATGCAGCCATCACAAATATACACGAATACGGGGCAATTAAAAAACAATCAGAAACCGTACAACGCATATACTGAACTTATTCGGTAAAAGCACGCATACCGGACTGGCAGAAAAAGTGTTGAAGCCGATATTGTTATATAAAGGTCCGAAAAAAGCGAGGGTTATGTGTATACACTAACTTTGAAAAAGTATACAGGAGCATCAGTGTATATACCTAATACGTTCGGTTTGGTGATTTTTAAGTAGGATTAGGTTATGGGCCCAAGAGTGTTCTGCATATAGGAAATACAAAATTATGAAACTATTATGAAAAATTGTATTTGTTGAATATGAATGTTAATCGTATTTACTGGCTACTTTGGTTGAAATTTATCTGACCAATCAGTATTACACTGGTCCTTTGTGCATTAAAATCTGAGGTTTAAATACATTTTTATTTTAGTGTATAGTTGGATTATTTGCTTCTGTTATTAATTTTTACTTGTCCCTATAAAAACTTCTATAAAGGTACACATCAAAAAACATACTTTTTATATTATTTGCATTTCCTTGTAAAATTTAGCCTGTTTATCTATAAAGGTGGCAAATACCCGGAAAAATTTTAGGATGAAACTATGAACATGACTATTGTCATGTATGAACAAACACTCATAATGCTGTCTGTCTCTTTTTCCCTTTCATGGCAAGGGTTTAATCTGCAATAGTAACAAAAGTCTATGTTTCAGGTATGTATGTGCCGGTTGCATGAAGTGTTATCCGACCAAAAGATGAAGGAGAAGACTCTGAGAGAAGGAGTGAGAGGGGGAGTAAATAAATAAATAAATATCTTTTTTCCCATGAAACATGGTTTTACTATCAAACTTACATCACAGATGTTCCTATGAAATATATACTAAAATGAAAACTTCTTCTGAAAGTCACTGAAATAAAAAAAAAATACATAAAAAGAAAGTCAAACGAAACTTTAAAAAGGAAATTAATTATAACATTAAACAATAAGAACTAAAAGTCACTTCAAATATCTTTAAAATACTACTAAATATGCAACTGCTATTTGATATGGGGAAACAAATTATAGTTCACTTAGGATCAATTAAAATTTAAATTTATAGGTAAAGACTTAAAAGTGTAGCCTTCCATAATTAATGATGCATGAAGGCAAATTGTTCCATAGTTAAGGCCTTTGTACAGTGATGGGTCTGGCACCAGTCGTTCTGGCTCTTGGCACATAAAGGTCTTTTAGCTCCCTTGTTGTACGGCTGTATTTCCCTGACAATGGAAAACTAGATACCACCCCGGATACAACCCATTGACACCCTTTATAAACAGCGGAAACATTTTTCATAAATATATGGGTCTTTAATTTTTAACCACTTTAACTCTTTTATGATAGGAGTAACTGATCCTTCTTTTTTAGCTCCTCCAATAGCTATTTTAGCTGCAATTTTTTTGCAGTTTTAAAACGCTAAAAAAGTAAATTTGAGAAAAGTTTTTGTTGAGTCCCATATACCCATACAGAAATTCTTTAAAGGGCTGAGAGAGAGAGAGGGGAAAAGATTAATTAATGCCAAAAATTAGCCAAGAATGAAAACAGCCCCCCCTATTTTCCCAAGCAAAATAAAATCAGCCCAACCACCAAAGCGGAAAATCCCGGGCACTGGCGGCCAGATGATGGCCAGTTAATGAAATCCCTAATTATCCCTGCCCTTGCATCAGGTGCAGCAGTTAATAAAAAAATAAGTCACTAATGTGGAACTCGACCCAGCCACCCCCATATGATGTCCGTAGGTGCCCGCCTCTTTACCTTGCCCTATTAATAGTCCTTGGTTATGGAGAAAAAAAAACATTAATGTGAAGGATATGTGTTGTGATCCATTCACAATATCGTCAGTCAGTTATCGTAACTTATTAATGGTTTTTCATTCGACGGTACACTTTCGTCAGTGTGGTTGTTATGTTTACAGTTATCAGCTGTGAGCGCCGAGGGGCGAGCCTCGAACACAACTGTCAGCCGTTCTGGCGAGGCACGAAAACGAGAGAGAAGCCGCAAGAAGCCGTAAGAAGCCCGGGTTCTTACGGCTTCTCTCACCAAAATTCGCCTATTGGCTGTACAAAGGACTTGAGAAGAAAACTGTCCACTTCCTTTGTGCATTGTTTGTGGGAAAAGCTCGCTAACACAGCTATGGCCCCAGCCAAGTTAAAGCGACACTTAACTACTAATCACAGCCACTTTTCAAATAAAACCGGGATTATTTTCGAAGACTCTTGGATTCACAGCAGAAACAAAGAAAAGTTTTTTTAAAAGAAGGTAACCATCAGTGATAAAAGGGCCCAAAAAGCAAGCTATTAGTGGCTGAGCTAGTTGCCCAAAAAAATGAAAATTCACACTATTTCAGAAAGCCTAATAATGCCTGCTTGCAAAATAATTGTGAGAACAAAGCTAGGTGAAGAAGCTGAAATGAATTAAACAAGGTTTCCTGTTCTGATAATACAATTAGTAGGCGGTGGATGACCTGCCAACAATATATCTGGTATTTTGTCTGAAATACTGCAAAATAACAACTTTGCTCTCCAAGTAGATGAGACAACCCGATATAACTGGTAAAGCTCAGCTGCTGGCATTTGTACGATTTGAAAACGAAGGGAAATAATGGAAAATTATTTTGCTGTAAAGAACTGCCAGAAACTACCAAAGGCCACGACATTTTCAACATCTTGTCTCTTACCTGGAATCTTGTGGTTTGTCAAGGTACCGATGCGTTGGAATCTGCACTGATGGTGCTCCCTCAATAATTGGCTCAGTACAAGGCTTTGTTTGTATCACGCGTGAAAGAAAAAAACCCCGAAGTCATAACAACCCACTGCTTTCCACCGAGAATTTCTGGTTTCAAAAAACTATTGGGGATGATTTAAAACAAGTCCTTGATATAACTGTGAACATGGTTAACTTTATAAAGCAGCGCCCTCTGAAGTCTCGCATATTTGCAAGGTTGTGTGAAAACATGCAAAAGTTCCCGTGACGCTTCTCCCAGCACACAGAGGCTCGATGGTTTCGAGAGGTAAAGTTTTGACAAGGGTATTCGAGCTGCGACAGGAACTGCTGCTTTTCTTCAAAGAGAATAAAAATCCCGTTTCTGTGAAAGTCTGGGAAACTACAAACTGGCAAATGAACTAGCATATTGAGCAGATATTTATCAGCATTTAAATAACTTGAAAAACCAGCATGCAGGGTGCGAAGGAAAACATTCTGACTTACACAGACAAACATTTTGCATTTAAGAATAAACTAGCTGTTTGGAAAAAACACCTTTCAAGAGGAAATGTCGAAATTTTTCCACTCCTACTTTAAGTTCAAAATCAGACTGAATATGAAAATGTTCATTCCATTAATTACAAGTCATTTGGGATCACTGTCAGAAAAACTTCATAAGTACTTCCCCTCTTGTCATCAATAGGTATGACTGGGTGAGAAACCCTTCACTGAGTTTCTCACCCAAATACAGAAAACCTACTTAGTCTGCAAGAAGAAGAAGAACTGAGTGAACTACAGTGCGATCGAACTTGAAAATGAAACTTAATGAAGTCTCACTTGACAAGTTTTGGATTTCAGCAAAGCAAGAGTACCTGTCATCTCAGTAAAAGCATGGATGTTTTACTCCAGTTTTCAACTTCTTTCCTTTGTGAACAAAACTTTTCATGCCTGACCGTCATAAAATGCAAATCAAGAAATCGTTTTTTCTGTCTGTCGAGGAAAAAAACTGCGTGTGTGTGTCTGTCAAAAATTTGGCCAAGAAATTTTACAGATACGCAAAGAGAAACAAGCCCAAGTGTCACACTGAAGGCAAGTCATAACATTATTGACTTATTACTGTGAACTCTCATGAACATGGGATGTAATTTTTGATTTCATATGAATTATATTGAATTTTATATATAAGAATTTTCTTACAAAAAATAATATATATTAATATATATATTTTAATATATATATATATATATATATTTTATTAAAATATATATAAATATATATATATATATAATATATATATATATATATATTAGTATACTATATATAGGGTTCTTGGAATATGAAAAATTATTACAGGGGTTCCTCCAAGGTGTAAAAGGGTTTGGGGAAACACTGGTCTAGGAGTTCACCACATAATGGCAGGCTAACACCTCTATCCACTTGACCATCGTGGCGGTGTGTGTGTCATCTCATCCATACATCTCACAGGTTACAGGGAGTTTCGTACACAAGTTGTTTCGTACCCAGGTTTTGTTAGTTGTTCCATACACTGATTTTGAGTTTTAAGTACAAACCTGGTGTCGTTTTGTAACTAGTAATCAAGTTTAACTCTGAGTGAGTGTACGAAACGACTATGGTTTCATATAGACTACGAAACAGCTTTAAGTTTTAAGTATCCTGAACGTTCCCGTCTTCCTCTCAAAAAGAATTATTTCTACCCCATTCAACAGCTGTTTTGAAATGAAAAATAACACATGAGGGGGAAAAAAAAACCCGTGTGGTTAGGTTTCGTAATCAATGCCCAGGTTAGGTTAGTTAACTAGCTGGGGGGGGTTGCTGTTCCCTCCAAATTATCTACCTAATCTAACCTAACAAAACCTGAACGTAACCTAACAAAGCTATTAATATATACAAATAAGTGTCAGTGTTTCGTTTCCGCAAATAGATAACTACTGCACATTTTACGAACCCAAATATTATAGAGCAAACGTTAGTAGTAAGAGCCGCCAACTACTGCGGAAAAATTAACCCAAATTTGCATTTCAAAGTTTATAATACCTCCACTACCCCGCTTCAGCAAAAAGTTTTCAGAAGTAGAAAAACTAGTCTAAACCAAAGTCAACAATAATTTTTGTCTGAGGTCAGTGGACGGGGTGTGTAGGTGCTGCCGTAAGCTGTTAATTATTATTTTTAGAATATAAAAAAAAAATCAAATTTATTTGAATTTCTTCAGATTTATTTTATTTAAATATTTTTTATAATTATTTAAATTTTATGTTCTACCCCGAAATCTAACTACTACAGCATATTGTTTAGCATATTTATAAGAAAAATGGATAAAAATATGTGAATAAAAAAAAGCATATAACATGAATATAACGTATAATACATATAACAGTACACTCAAAACGCGGCACCGCCCCGCTACAGAGAAGGGGAGCAAAACTTGTGTTCCTTTTGAAGTCCATGAATAAGCACACTCCTCCTCATGATGAGGATGATGCTTAAATTCTTTGTTTGGGGCTAAGCAATTAGATTAAAGTGGAATTTGTTTATTAATGCAGTTACAAGGGACTTTCTTTTAGCTAACTCTGGGTAATAAACATTATTTAAAAAGGAATTTGTACTATTATGGGTATTTTTAAATTTATCTATACTTTTTCTTTATAATGCTAATTCCACTATACACTATACATTGATTTTAAATAAATAATAATGTTATATAATTTTTGTTGTAGTAATAATTACTTTGGCGGTTACACAAGATAATTATGTGTTTGTTTGATATAATCATAATGCATATTAAACTTTGGTTAATATCACTTTGGCTTTTTATGAACAAATGTAACATGCAATTCAACTTTGGTTATGTAGTGTGGCTTTTTGTACAGTACAACAAAAGTATATATATAATATATAATATTATATATATATTATATATATATATATATATATATTATAAATTATATATCTATAATAATATAAGCGAAAGTGTGTGTGTGTGTGTCCGCTCCAGGTGCCGCCCCTGTGGCGGAATCCCCTCTATGCACAGTTTGGAACCGGCTCGAGCAGGGGAAGGTTTTAAGCCATTTATGAGATGATCCGAAACTTTTTTTTTCTTTTTTTAGCAGCCTATTAGCGAGAATTGTGAAAAAAAAAGGTTGCGAGAATTGAGGAAACCTTGATGAGGGTGATGGGTAATGGGCGAGTGAATGGGTGGGGTGATGGGTGAGGAATGGGGGGGGGGGTGATGGGTGATAGGTGAGGGAATAGATGGGGGGGGGATGGGTAATGGGTGAGTGAATGGGTGTGTGGTGATGGATAATGGGTGAGTGAATGGGGGGGGGGAGGAATGGGTGAGTGAATGGGTGGGGGGTGATGGGTGTGGGGGAGGGAATAGATGGGGGGTGATGAGGGGATAATGGGGGTGGGGGTGGGGGTTGGGTGAGGTAATGGGGGGGTTGAGTGAATGGGGGTGG
>JACEEZ010022745.1:0-10000 GCA_016584305.1 Chionoecetes opilio
CGACCCGCCTACCGAGCCCTGAAGAAGCTCCGTTCCAAGTCTCCTTCTCGGCGAGTGCTATTCGAACAGCAGATGGGCGCCTCGTGTCGGACATGGATGGGCAGATGGCTCGTTGGGCTGAGTACTTTGGGCAGTTGTTCACGGTGGACCCTCCAACTGAGCAGCTTCACACCACTGAGTTACAGACAGTGGATGCCGATCCTCCCATTGACGAAACCGCACCCTCTCATGACGAAGTCAGAGAGGCTGTAGCAAAGTTGAAGGGTGGAAAGGCAGCTGGTGTTTGTAATATCAGTGCGGAGCTCCTCAAAGCTGGAGGTGAGGCCATGATCCGCGGGTTGCATGCTGTCCTGACTGCCGTGTGGCAATCAGGTACCATTCCTCCTGACTGGAAAAGGGGGCTGGTCGTCCCTATCTGGAAAGGGAAAGGGGACCGTCAGGACTGCAACAATTACCGCGGTATTACACTGCTCAGCGTACCAGGCAAGGTGCTTGCTTATCTATTGCTGACACGAATTCGCAGTCATCTGGTGTAGCATCAGAGACCTCAGCAGTCTGGGTTCACGCCTGGTAAGTCAACAACGGACCGTATCCTAGCGCTTCGTATCCTGGTGGAACGCCGACGTGAGTTTCGACAGGAGATGCTTGCAGCCTATGTTGATCTCAAGAAGGCGTTTGACTCAGTGCATCGTGAGTCACTCTGGGATCTTCTGCGACTTCGAGGGATTCCTGCAAGGACTATTGGTTTGATAACTGGTCTGTATTCTGGGACTGAGAGTGCTGTGAAGTGTGGGGCAGGTGTATCCAGCTTCTTTCCTGTGAATACAGGAGTGAGGCAAGGGTGCGTCCTTGCCCCATCACTTTTCAACGCTTGTATGGACTGGGTATTGGACAAGGTTGTAGATCAAAGTGATTGTGGAGCATCCGTCGGCAACACCAAGATCACTGATCTTGTTTTTGCCGATGATGCAGTAATCTTTGCTGAGTCGCTGGAGGTCCTGCTGATGGCTCTCGAGGCGCTGCACGAGGAGACAAAGCCTTTGGGACTTAAGGTCTCCTGTCTCAAGACCAAGGTCCAGGTGTTTGGAGACTTACTAGATGACGCAGTACAGTCTGTTCATGCGTGTGGCGAGGACATTGAGATCTTGGAAAGTTTTACATACCTTGGTAGCGCAGTCCATAATTACGGCGGGTCACGTCAAGAAGTCTTACGGCGTATTGGCATAGCCCACGGTGTTATTGACTCGCTCAGTGGGAGTATTTGGCGTTGTCGGTACCTGTGCAGAAGGACAAAGATCCGGATCTTCAAGTCGCTTGTGATCCCTGTCTTACTCTATGGTTGTGAGACATGGACACTAAATAGTGACTTGAAGAGACGAATCAATGCCTTTGGTAATACGTATCTTCGAAGAATCATGGGGTATCGCTGGGATGATTACGTGTCAAATCAGCGATTGCACCGTGAGATTGAATCGAGGCCTATTACCTGCATAGTCCGTCAGCGCCAACTTCGGCTATATGGGCATGTGGCACGCTACCCTGAAACCGATCCTTCCCATCGGGTTGTATCTGTAAGAGACAATCCGGAGTGGAGGAGGCCAAGGGGGCGCCCACAAGGCTCGTGGCTGGGGCAAGTTGATGTTTCTTGTCGAGAGCTGCTTGGTATGGGAAAGGAGCCTGCATGGGAACTCGCGCATGGTGACCCCCGGGAGTGGCGTCGTAGGTGGGCGAGGCGACGTGCCCCCCGGCGTATGCCCCCAATGATTATTGACTCTTTTTAATCCGGGAGGAAACGTGAACCACCCTAAAACCATACCCCCAGAAGCCCCCCGGGGTTTTTTTGCTTAGCACGAACCCAACCCCCCCTTCCGCGTCCGGCAGAAATCCGTTTTCAGTACGGCGCCCCGTTTCGGATCAAAGAATGCCAGATGGTGGCGAAAATAAGCCCCCTCTTTACCTCGGGGAATCCCGGGCCTCGGGTGTTGGGTCCCCCAAAAAACCCGGTTTTTCCCTTAAAAGATCTCAAAAGGGGTTGACCCTCCCGGGGGCGTTTTTGTGGGAAGCCCCCCAATTTTTTTGGGCCCAAACCCATAAACGCCCGTAAATCAGTAAAAATTTTCCCCCAGGCCGAGGAAAATTCTTGATGGCGGGGCCCTTTTTTGATCGTTCGAGGGAGAAAGCCATTCGCGGGACTGGGAAAACCCCACAAAATTCCACTTCTTTCCCCCGCGAAAAAGAAACTTCTTAGGTTTAAAAAATTTGATCCCGGCCCTGGACGCATCTTCGCATGATTTTCCAGTCACGTGTTGGAGGGTGCCCAAATATTTTCGTCGAAACGAGGATTTCGTCGAAAACTTTGAGGGTGTGGGGAATGCCTCCCAGAGGATGTCTCCTCTGCGGTTGTTTTTCATCCCCGGAGGACACCAACCCCCCCCCCCCCCCCAATGACCGCGCCCCTTTAAATTTTAAATTGCCCCAGGGTGTAATGAAGCACGTTAGGCCCTTTAGCTTAGGAGAAATTGCGATCTGGTGATCCCCCAGGGCGGCGTCCATTGTGGTCATCCACGGGCGTAAACCTCCCCTCCCGATATCAGCACCGCAACGGGGTGGTGGAAGCATGGGGTATGTGGGGACGCCCCCACGTATTTGTTAGCTTGGTTAAGTCCCCCCGCACATTCTATACCGGGCATTCTTCAAAGGCAGGGGGCCCCATGGGTGACAAATTTCCCATGGGTGTTCCCCCCGGGCGCGATTATATTTTTGGGCCCAAGGGGGTCATCGATTTCTTTTTGATGTCGCCCCTCTCCAGCTGAAAGGCAGCGGTCTGGCGGGGGGTGACGGGCCAAAGGGTTTCCGCGTCAGCCCCCGGGCAAGTTCTTAAACCTTTCCCCCTTACAGTCTTTTTGCCAACTCTGTTTTCGCCCTAAACACGGTGGAAAACTCCCGGTTTTGACCCCGTGCGGGGCCCGAACCCCCCTCTAAACGGTTTTCAGGTCGTGGCCCAAATCCCCTGGTAACTAAGCGTGATTTCGTGACTTGCACCCTTTTACTGTTCTGGTCCAGAACAGTGTTGCGGGCCCCTCATATTTTGGAGCCCTTTGGGGGCAGATCCCAACTGTCCCGATTTCCCCGGGGAAGTCAGCAGGAGGTCCCAAAGCGCGGGAACAAAACCAAAACCCAGCAATCAGCATTCCTGACAATTTTTTCAATTACGTGGAGGGGGTTTTGGTTTCAGTCCCGGGGGAACCCCCCTTTTCCCAGTAAGAAAACCAACTTGACCCTTACACCCAGTGGGTTGCCCCCAAACAGCACTGAACGAGGCGTGGGCCAGGAAGCAAGTTTTCCCTTTTTTTGCCCTTTTTTTTTAAAAAAAGAGCCAGCGGGACTCCCCAAACTGTAGTCTTGCTCCTGTTTTGGGGCGTACAACGGACGTTAGGGGACACCTCCCGGGGTGATTTCACCGTCACAGACACTTGAGGAGGGGGGCCGTCCCACCCCAAACCCTTTAGTGTAAACATCGGAAAGGGTTTTTGGTCTCATTTGTCGTTACTTTGACGAGGCGACTTTCCCCCCCCTCCCCGAGGTGTCGGCACTGAAAAACCCTCTTGGGGGACGTTCTATGGAGGCGTCCGATACACCCACGTAAAAGGGGTCCACACACTGATTGGAAGTCCCCTGATTTCACCACAATTCCGGCAGGTGCACCGATACCCGGGCCGGGCCCCATAAAGGGCCCTTTTTTGGCGCCCTGTAACCACACCGGTACATTTCTGATTAATGCCCCCTTTTTTTGCACCATACTCGGGGGGTTTGGGGGGGGTCCTCGTCGCCGGTACGAAAATTTTATTTTTTGCCTTCCCCCCAACTAAAAAGCACAGCAGGGATTTTTCCCTGGCCACTTCTGAGGGCTCGAAGACATCAACTGCGTTTTTTAAGCGTCAAATCCTTTTTTTTCCCGCATTTTTTTCACTTTCCCCCCATCGTCTCGTGCACCCCCACACCACGCGGTCTCCCCCAAGTTGGGGGGGCCCAAACAATGTTTACAGAAGTCACAAAAGGAGGCCCATTTCCTTCAGGAGGGGAAAGGGAAAATCGTCGGGAAGGGCTCCCCCCTTTCCCCCTGTATCCGGGGGTAAACTGCGCCGATCCACCCCCAAAACGTTCCTTTTTCGTCCCCGAGATTTCGCCTCCATTTGGGCCCCTTTTCGACCTCCTTTGCAAGAGTGGGCCTCAGCTTTCTGGAAAAAGGGGGTACCTGATCACCCTAAACCAATCTTCGTCCCAAAAGGCTCAGCAGGATGGCTCCTTTCTCCTTTGGCGGGAGGTTTTTCGGCGGGGTCAACAAAAATATACCCCTCGAATTTTTATCTTCGGGGGGGCGAAGTCCAGTGGTTTAAACCCATAGTTTAGGAAAGGGGCTGGTGTAACGGCGCCAGGGAGCCTTGCGGGGGGCATTGGTGGGGGGCGGGGATCACTGCTGGCCCGCCCGGCCCCCGGGGGCTCAGTAAGCGCTCCAAACATACCCCCATAAAAAAAAAACTTTCACGCGGGCCGAGAAAACGTTTCGGCCTTTTCCCTATCAGATTCCGCCATTGCCCCCAAAGTCTCCCCTGGTGGGACTGTCGTGCCACAAAAGGCTATTTCCCCCGAACACCAGTCAGGTAAGGAAGCCCACGAAGAGATCCTGTCCACAGCGCCATGTGTTATTCTTTCCCGTGGGTAGGGGAAAAAGGAAACACTTTAGTGTGGCAAAGTCTTTACTTGTGAAAAGGGAGATACAGACAGCAAAGCCAGCCGGACTAACTCTTTTCCGGGTGGGCTTCCCGGGAAACCCCAGGGGGGTGAGCTCGTCTGAAGTATGCTCGAAACAATCGAAACCAAAAATTTTTAACTGCCCAATTAACAATACAACAGAAGGCATCCAGGGCGAGACAAAAACCCTTTTTCCCCTGCAAGTCGTACTTTTATTTGGGCCCAACCTGCGCATCGATGCAGAGAAACTGTAACCTAATGCGTTCATGTGCACAACCAAAGGTAATACGAAAACGCCCTATCCCTTTAAAATCCCTTTTCCTGAAGGGCGTTTCCCTTTTTTCACCGTAGGGATCGACTTATTGCAGCTTCCCCGAAGTCATCAAGGGTCACTTTTAAAGTTCTGATATGTGGAGACCACTTCACCCGTTTTTTGATTTACCCCTTGCCTAACAATTTTTGCTATTTAAATGTTGGGTTTTTGCTCTAAATTTTAAATTTAATTTTTTTCCCCCTACCTCTAGAGTGGTCATTTCAGATAATGGCCCCGATTTTTCTAAACAAAATTTTTCATAGCCCTTTTTGAGCCCGTTCCAAATTAAACAAAATTTCATTTCTGCTTATCACCCTGCGAGCAAAAAGGGTTGAAAAGGGCTAATAAAAAAGTTCCCTTTAGGGGCCCTTTGCCCTTATGCTGGCGAGTTTTATGACTCTTGGGAGGACTGGCTACCTCATGTAAAAGGGGTCGATAAATTGGCCCCCGTAAATTCCCCCTACAGGAAAGACTCTACTTTAATTTTTTTATGACCCGTGTCGACAAGCGATTACCTTATGATGTGCTTTTTTCAATCCCTGTCCCCCTCACTCAGTAGGGCGATTATCCAAAAATTTAACTTAGACCCTTTTAGGGTCTAGAGGATGGGGGGGCGGTAGCGGAGGGGTTTGTCTTTCCCACTGGCGTTCTCGGGGCCTGAGTTCGATCCCCGAAGAAACCCCAAAAACCTTTTTGCACCTTTGAGTGGCCTAAAACACCCACATGCCCTGCCTATCAACTCTACCCTTTGACTGCGAGTGCATCGGAGGGCCCCAGGGGGGGGCTGAGCCCCCACAGGCTCCCCTATAAAAAGCCTTTCCTCGCCACCAAAGGGCGAGGAAACCCAAACCTCAGAAAACCCCCAAAATGAACCTTTCCCGAGCCTACCATCCCCCGGGCCCCGGGTCAGCCCCTGCCTACAGGGGCTATAGGGGACAGATTTAAAAAAAAAAAAAAAAAAAAAATAAGATCATTCCCAGATCAGTTCGAGGGAAAAATTTAAAGGGTTCTCGTCAGGAGATGATTTCGGAGACAGCATAGTAAGGGTTTGTCCCGTTGTAAAATTTTCCCTAGGGGGATTTTGTTATGGAAAAGTTCTCCTGGGAAAGCCAAAATAAGTTTGTTTTAAAATTTTTAGGACCTTATTTTGTCCCAAAAATTTAAAATACATGGAAAAAAAATTTCATACTTTTTTGTCAAAAATCATAATAATCAGAAGTAAAAACATGTCGAAGGCCCAAAAAGAGTCAAACGACCTCCCCCTGCAATGAACCCAAATCTAAATACTTAGGTTAACATGCCTTTTTTTTTCTTCAAAATGTTTATTTTTATTTTTTGTGTAATTTTTTATTTTTATGCATTCTGTTTGTATTCAGTATTATTAATATTATCTTACTAGTATCCCTTTTTTATTAAGTTTAAAAATTTCTAATTTTTTTTTTTGTATTTGATTGAAATTTTGGGTTTCCCCGGACCAAGAAGGAAAGTATGTGTTTTTGGTCTGGTGGCCCACGCGATCAAAGGGGAAATTTCCTGAGTTTAAAGTTTAAAGGGCTGTGAGGACACAGTGAGGTTTGGCCGAAAGGTGGTTTTGGGGGGTATCGCCATGATGCTAAACTTATATATAAAGGGCCTTTTTAAAAGGGAATTGTAAACCCTAAGGGGGAACTCACCCGGGGGCGGGCTGGAGCATTCCCCCCAAGGCCAATTTAGTGTGTAATTTTTGCTTTGGGCCCCGACAGGTCTGGCACCCCTTTTCCCTCCTAGGATTTTAAAACAAGTTTAAATCAACCCCCGCGTTTTCCTTTCACCCGCTTGGGAAAGGGGACTTGAACGTCCCGGAAGGGAAAACCCAGCACAGACAAATTTTTATTTTTTGCGAATGGTATATTTCTTTCATTTCTTTTTTGGGGGCAGCAAAAAAGCCGGTTTGCCCCTTTTCCCGAAATTTTGCACAAAGTCTCCGACCGATATGGCAAAGAGAAATGTGGGGTAAAAATTTGTTTTCGTCGGAGGAGGGCAATTTTGTGATACAGGGTGTGTCCCCAACATGACGTTTTTCAGCAATATTCAAAGCGGCGGCTGGAATGGGGGGAGATTTTTTCCCCGCGCTGTTACAAAAATAATGTTTTACGGTATAAGGGGTGGAAATTTAAAATTTTTTTTTGTGGATTAGGGGTTTTTTAATTTAAAATTCAAAAATACCTATGAAAAGAACAATTGAGTCTGGACGATTACTTAAAAAAGAGACTCTTTTTCAACGGTAGAAAAAAACTGGGTATGCGGGTACTGTGCTGCCTGAATGTTGTCCCTGGCCCAGTCGTTTTATTTTTATTTTATTCCGTTACAGGTGGGGTTTTCAATGTGTTGTTTTCCATGATCAATTCCTCTCAGCAATGGGTGAAATACTTAATCCCCCGGGAAAACAAACTTCGGAAAAAAAAAAATTAAATATTCAAAGTTCTAGGACCCGGTTGGTAAACGGTATATCTAAATTGACCCTCTGATTACTGACATGTATTTCCTAAAGGGGAAATTTCGAAGCCCAAAAGGGCTTGGTTTCTGTGTCCAAATTCGCTCAAACAGGGGCCCCACGCTGCAAACCCGTTTGGGCGGGGGTCGCACCCAGGAAAATTGGGACGAATACGCCGGAAAAGCTGGGGCCAAACGTCGCTGGGGGGACAAAACAGGGGAAAAAATTTTGGGATTTAGATCTTTTTGTTTTTATAGTAATAAAGTATAGAAATGTATGGTTTATTAAAATCTACATAATATTTTTGGGTTTCATTTAATGATAAGTTTAAGAATGTACAAATATTTTTACAGTCTATATATAAAAGCTGCAATGCATGTGTAAAAAAGGGTACACTTACGGGGAAAAAAAAATAAAAATTTCCCCTTAAAATAAAAGGGCGGCAAGCGAACATGAGAATGTTCCAAGGGCCCAAAAGTTCCAGCCACTCCAGCCCGGTCCTTTAAAAGTTGACGTTATAGGGGCCGGGCCCTTTTCTGAACAGGATCTATAACCCGCACGTTGCCTCCATGCCGAGGACGGGACAGGAACCGGGGGTTTTTTCAAATACGTTTATCAAGAGATTGAAAAGCCCTGGATGGGGCAAGGGCATTATAAAAATACTTTTAGGAGAATATTAAACAGGTGATAACTTCAAAGTAATGAAGCCTTCGTATTAACTCCCAAAACAATTGTTTTTAGGAAACAGTTTGTTTACTTTGCGGAAAATGTTTCCCTGTACTAAATTGCAAAGTTACATGAGTTGAAGTAATATTCCATTATCTTTTAAACCCAATTTTTCCTCCAAGTTTTTAAGCATTAGATTTTTCCCAATTTAGCCGCACCGTTTTTAAAGTCAGGAAAAAATACCACTCTCTTCTCTGCCAGGCTTGTCGCGAACACACGCGGAGGGCTCAAGGCCTTGAAGGGGGGACTGACTAAAATGTAAGGCATTTCAGTGTTAGCCATTTTTCGAAGGAATATTTTTTGGTTTTTGTTAGGTCGGGAGTATGGCGGGTTTTTTAAAAAAGGGGGGGGGGTAGGGTATATGGCGCAATGAGACCGCTGTACACATTTAAAACAACCCATACCTTGGGTTTAGAACGACAGCAGCTGGGGTTCAAACTTGGGTTCCTTTCCCGTGAGATCGAGTCGTGTCGGTATTTTATGTTGGTTGGAACTCATGGTGTGAATGGTTCACACATATAATTATACAGAAACTTAACAGTCTTTGTTAAGCCCTTTCTCAATTTCCAAATCTTATTTTTACACTTTTGGTGCAGCTCCCCAGGTTGCTGGACCTAAGTTACTCGAGCTATTGGTCATGTTTAAAATTGATTTCAAGGTTTATAGGTTGGTTTTCAAATTTATAATCAATCCTCTTAAACGTACAACCACCAAAAAAAAAACATATCCATAATTAAAATATTTTCAGTCCGCCAACCCCAATCCAAGGTTTGCTTGCGATCATAGATATAACAGGTGAGCCACTTTGCTCTTATCTATCCTTTCCGTAATTCAACTCATTTCTCCCCCTGCCCACCCCATACCCCCTTTCCTCTCCCCCCCCTCTTCTTCTCTCGCTTTTCCCTCTTAAACCTCTCTTTTCCTCTAATATGCTACCTCTACACGAGAGAAACCTGACAGGGAAGAGGTTTTTCCCATCCTAACAACAGACAGCTGCGCTATATAAGGTCGAAAACCCCCCCCCAAAAAAAAACCTTTGGGGTATACCCTGGTCTCTCCTCACTAACTTTTTTGCCCATTTATATTCCCCCCCCAAAAAACCCTAAACCACCAAAAGGGGGTTGTTCTCCCTTTTTTCCCCTTTTTTTTTTTTTTCCCCCCTTTTTTTTCCCCCCCTTTTTTTTTTAAAAGTTTTTCCCCCCCCGGGAAAACCCCCCCCCCTTTCCCCCCGGGGGGGGGAAAAACCCCCCCCCGGGGTCCCCCCCCGGGGGGGGGGCCCCCCCCCGGGGGGGGGGAAAAAAAACCCCCCCCCCCCTTGGGGGGGGGTTTTTTTTCCCCCCCCCCCCGGGTTCCCCCGGGGGCCCCTTTTTTTCCCCCTTTTCCCCTTTTGGGCTCCCCCCCTTCCCCCCCCCCCCCCTTTTTTTCCCGGCCCCGGGGGGCCCCTCCCCCCCCTTTTTTTTTTTAAAAAAATTTTTTTTAAAAAAAAAAAAAAAGGGAAAGGGCCCCCCTTTTATTTTTCCCCCCCCCCCTTTTTCTTTTATTTTCCCCCCCCCCCTTCCCCCCCCTTTTTCCCCCTTTCCCCCCCCTTTTAAAAAGGCCCTTCTTTTTTTAAAAAACCCCTCCCTTTTTGGGGGGAAAAAAATTTGGGTTTGTGGGCCCCCCTTTTTTTTTTCCCCCCCCCCCCCCTTTTTTTTAAAGGGCCCCCCCCCTTTGGGGGGGGCCCCCCCCCCCCAAAA
>JACEEZ010022746.1:0-27500 GCA_016584305.1 Chionoecetes opilio
TTTTTCTCTTCTAATTCCCCCCCATTGGTGATTCCTCTATTCTTCCTCATCTCTCTCCCTCTAACCTTTTTCTTCTCTCTTTAATGGTAAATGCTCATTTTCGTTCTCTATTTTTCCTATTTCTTCTACAACAATCATGATCACACCTATTTTCCCTCTTTATCCAAGGCCCAATAATCATCCCCCCTGTCCTCCTCTTCCTTTCTTTCTCCTCTACCTACTATATCTCTCTGTTCTCTTTGGGCTGTAGTAGAGTGACGAAGGCAGAGATCTTCCCCTTTACACTCGACCATGAAGGGCAGGTCAGACACTCGCCCTTCGTTCCCACTCAGGCTAAAAGATAACACCCCGGGGAGAACACAAAGCACAAACTGTTCCGGCGCACGACAGCAGCAACATTAACCGATACAACAACCTCAACAACGACAACCTCAATAACAGCAATTAACAGCAGTCATTGATAAAATTCCAAATAGCAACAGATCCAACAGTCAATAGTCAACAAAAACAGTGAACGTCGACGACCAGGCTTTATCCCACGCCTGCTACTGGACTGGACTGGGTTGGCAACTTGGCCGAGGCCTACGTGAGGGAAGGCCTGGTCAGTGGGGGGGTGAGAGAGTGATGACGCGAGAACAGTAGGGCCTTATTTCTATCCTTTACTGGTTATATCATCTCTCCTCCTCCTCCTCATTCTTCTCCTCCACTTCCTCATTCTTCTTCCTCCTCCTCTTCATTCTTCTCCTCCTCTCTCTTCATTCCCTCATTCTTCCTTCTTACCATAATTATCTCTCATTACTCATTATTCTCATCATAATATCGTATTACATCTTTTCCTATCTTCCCTCTTCTCCCTCCTTCCTTCCTTCCTTCCTTCTCTCCCAAGGAAGGAAGGAGGGCTTCCTTCTTCCTTTCCTTCCTCCCTTCTCTCCATCCTTCCTTCCTTCTCTCCCATTCTCCCCTCCTTTCCTCCCTTCTATCCCATCCCTTCTATCCCATCCCTCCTCTCTTTCCCTCCTTCCTTCTCTCCCATTCCTTTTCCCTTCCTCCCTTCCCCCTTCCCTCCCCCCAATTCCTTTAATATAAAATATATATATATAAAAATTTATATTATATATATAATTAATATATATATATATATATATATATATATATATATATATATATATATTATATATATATAATATTATATATTTATATATATATTTTTATATATATATATATATATATATATATATTATATATAATATTTTATATAATATATATATATATATTTTTTTTTTTTTTTTTTGCCCACGGTCGGTAAACACAAGGTCGCCACCCCAGGCCATGCCCCGGGGACACGTGGGTCTAATTAGTAATTCAGGATTTTTAAAAAACAAGATCAACATATGAAATCCTTATAAAATTAACACGCTTAACCCCAATTTCCCTTGGTAAAAACAGATAAACACTTGAATGCACGGTCACAAAAGACTCGCAGATAGGGATACCACGCGCAACGCAAACCAAAATCTCACTCACTCTCACTTTCCGTCTCTCTTTAACTTCCAGCCTCAACACACCAAAAACACCTTAAGAGCACTTCTACTGAGCGTCTATACCATAAAAAACAAGAGGACTCCACTGAGTCTCTATGCATAACACAAACGCTTTTACTGAACTTTAAAACTAACACACACGCTTCTACTGAACGTTATCCTCCCAATCACAAAAGAGCGCTTCTACTGAGCCTCATCACCTACTTCCCTCCTACTCTAACTTTCCGTAAATATAGCCCACCGACATCGGTGAACTAATAATGATGAAAACATTTCACAAGATACTCACAATACCCTGGTATCAAGGGGGAAGGAGGACTCACACAGCCTCACACGTGGTATGCCCCGCCGTCACAGTGGCTCCTCAACAATACCATAAGAGTGGAATGATTGGGGGTGGGGGTCGAGGCAAGGTCACGATCTGTTTTATATGGGTGACCTATCTGGCGGCGGGTGGCAACCCTCTCGTTACCCATATTTTCCCTTTCCAAAGGGGGGGGGGGGGGGCTACACTTGCCCCGGCCATCTTGACCATCACAACACATACGCGGGAAATATGAATTTCGTCACACCTTCCCCCTTCAAAATAGAAAATTCTCGTAGTGAGAATTTTCGTACCAGAAAAAATAACTTAACATTATACCACAACAACCTTTTTTTATTCACGCCACATCTCACTAAATATAATCATCATCAACATACACTCACTAAGCAACCAAAAAATACTGATATTTCCATATGTGTCTCCCGCACCCAAACCAACCTTGCCCCAGCATGTACTGAAGTCTATCTTAACCTCAGCACGCTCTGGACTGACGCGGTACTGGGCTTGTTTCACTGAGCAAGCGTCTCCCACACCCAACAACCTGAGGCACGAGCCTTGTGCGTCCAGGACTGACCCTGAACACCTTCGGGTATCGGGCCAAAAAGGGCGAACAGGCCCCTCTCGACCCCCCAGACAGGTGCTCCAACTTGCTCCCGAGCTCCGGCCTGGCCTGGTGGTGTCCTTCCCAAGCTCCGCGGCACTCGGGGGTAACGCGCAGGGACCTCAGCGTTTGACATCCGTCATTGGCCCCACCCCACAAAGGCCACTCGATCGGTGGTTCCTGTAGCTCTCTGGGGAAACACTCATTCAACATATACATAACATTTTACCCAAACTCTGAGTTTCCCTATGGTCTGGGGTGATTAAAAAGCTCACCACTCCTTTCAAAACCTCATGTATTACAAAATGAGTGAAAAACCTTAGCAAGGCACCCACTATACTTAGGGAGTGGGTGTCACAAAAGGCCACCGCCTCAAAATACTCGTTACCATGACCAACATGGTTAAGAGATAACAATAAACTGTGGACGCCCTCGAGGGGGTCCCATAAAAACTCCTAACACTCTAAAATGGCTCATCAAAGTTCCCAGGGGGGACGAGGGGCGCACCGTTAGCACTGGTGTTAAGTTTTCCCACAAATTAACATCTCAACTCGTGTTCATCTCCCTTTACCCCAACCCCCATCATGATCCCCATGAAAAACTTCCCTTAACTGGGTCAACTCAGTGTCACGGTGTTGAGCGTCGATCGGGGCTTGCCGGCTATTTATGGCTACCTGAACCTCTGAGGGTTCAATTACTTTCTCGAAGAACTCTTCGAGACCAAGACTTTTCTCTATCACATCAGGAATTTCCTCTGCCGAGACCTCTCTGTCTCTCTCATGGCGCGCCCGCGAGGCGTCCATAGCACTGGTCATCTCACACACAGGAAAAAGTTCAGGCTCCTCTCGCTAAGCTTACTCATGAGCACCTCACTGGGTGCGACCATGCTGAGATTTCCAACAGGGCAGGCGGGCTCATTTTCCCGCCGGCCAAATCGTTCCCCAGCACGAAATCCACCCCAGTCACAGAAAGCTGATCAACCAGCCCTACTAACACGGGCCCATTAACCAGCCCACAGCTCAACTTCACTTCAGCGAGCGGCACTGACTCAAATCCACACAGTGACCTGATAGCTACTCTCTCACCGTTTCCTCCACGGGGACAAGACTTGCAAGCAATAAGGGATTGCAACGCCCCTGAATCCCTTAAAATGGTAAGTTCTGTTGCCCCCCCCCTGGGAGCTCACAGAACCTTGGGACAAAAACGCTTGTACGTGCCAAGAGTTGGGTCCTTCTCAGCGCCCTAAGAACAGAGCTTTCCGATAACAAAGCGCCCTTCTCGACACTCCACGCGCGTATCTTCACTGAGGGTGGAAATCAAATTAAACCGGCCTAACCGGAACATTAATGCCTTGAGCAACACTCGCCCCTTCACCTCACTACATCACATGCTGGCTCCTGGCTTGGGGTGCTACACACAGGTATAAAGGCTGCCACATCTTTCGCCTTTTTCCAGCAATTCTGCGCGAGGTGTCCCGTGTAGCCACAATAGTGGCATTCCACACGTGATCTGAAAGGCACCCTAAGGTACGGCCCGGTTATTAACTCTGCCATAAGTGGGAGGGACAACTCTCGCAGTACAAATCTCTCGCCATGCGGACGTTCCTCCTTCCTCCCCCTTGTAAAGAGAGAGGGCGTCTCCAACGGGCCTCGATTTGAAACAAAGTAAAATTTTCCGCCATCACCGCGGCATCCTCCACACGTTAACATCTTTCTCATGAAGATACATCGAGGCCTCCTGCGAGACGCTCTCTCTGAATTTTTCAAGCAAAATTAGTTCACTTAACTGGTCAAAGTCTGACACCTTCTCTGCTCTTAACCACTGATGAAAACTATCTTTCAAAACTCTGGCAAATTATACATGAGTCTGGTTGGCGATTTACGGAAAGCATGAAATCTCTGGCGATCACTTCGGAACACATTCAGGGCCTGGAGAATGGCACTTTTTAACAATTCATATTCATTAGCCTGCCCTTCAGAAAGGGCGGCATACACACTCTGTTTCCTTTCCCCTTTTAATGCACTTTGCAAAAGGATTGGCCAATATTTCTTTGGCCAAGACATGCCATTAAACTACCTTTTCAAATGATCGGAAATATACCCCCAGATCGTCCTCTGAGAAAAAAGGGGACCATTCGCAGATAGCCCAGTAACATCGAACCTTTCTACCGCGTCAAGGCGGCGGCCCCTGATAAGCTCTGCTGCGCCTGGGCGCCCAGACGCCTAGACGCCTCTACTTTAGCCTGTTCAAGCTGAACCTTGGCTATCTCTAATTGAAGCTGCAACTCAATTACCACGTTGGGTCAGGTGAAGCCGGGCGACTTCCATCACCGTCAGGGGACAAGTTGGGCATGATCCCCACTTCACAATATACTCCTAAATACTGTCCAATAAGCCCAGCTCAGGCACACTGCGAGCTTCTAGCTCTCGCGCTCCGGGCTTACGTGCATTATTACACTCAGAAACAAAAGTAAAGGGAGAGTAAGATCTGGCAAAGCCTTACACGAGGTATCCTGGCAAGGTCGCCAATTAATATGTCACGGTCGGTGACACAAGTCGCCACCCCAGGCCAGCCCCCGGGACACGTGGGTCTAATTAAGTTAATTCAGGATATTTAAAACAAGATCAACATATGAAATCCTTATATAATTAACACGCTTAACTCCAATTCCTTTGGGACAAAAAGATAAACACTTGAATGCACGGTCACAAAAAGACTCCGCAGATAGGGATACCACGCCGCACGCTACAAAATCTCACTCACTCTCACCTTCCGTCTCTCTTTAAATTCCAGCCTCAACACACAAAAACACCTTTGAGCACTTCTACTGAGCGTCCTATACCATAACAACAAGAGGACTCCACTGATTTTCTATGCATAACACAACGCTTCTACTGAACGTTAAACAATAACACCACAACCTTCTACTGAACGTTTTTCCTCCCCAAACACAAAAGAGCGCTTCTACTGAGCCCATCACCTACTTCCCTCCTACTCTCACTTTCCGTAAATACAGCCCACCCAAAATCCGGTGAACTAATAATGATGAAAAACCTTCACAAATACTCACAATACCCTTGGGATCAAGGGGGAAGGAGGACTCACACAGCCTCACACGTAGTATGGCCCGCCCGTCGCAGTGCTCCTCCACAACATATAAGAAATGGATGATTGGAGTTGGGAGGCAGGCAAGGGTCACGACCTGGTTTTATATGGGTGACCTATCTGGCGGCGGGTGGGAACCCTCTCGGGTTTCCCCTACTTCCTCCAAAGGGGGCGGGGCTACAACCTGCCCCGGCCTCTTGACCATCACAACATATACGCGGGAAATATGAATTTCGTCCCCATTATATATATATATATTAATAAAATATATATATATATATTATATTATATATTATATATATATATTATATTATATTTTATATATATATATATAGATATATATATATAAGATATTATATATATTATATATAATAATATATATATTTTATTTATAAATTATAATATATAATTATATATTATTTTATTAATATATATATAAAAGTTATATAATAAATTTTATATATTATATTATATATAAAATGTATATAATTTATATTTATTTTTTAAAATATTTAGTATTATAAAAGTATATAATTATAGTAAATTAATATATATTTATATATATAATATATTTAAAAATATATTTAAATTGATAATATATATATTATAATATAATATTAATATATATATAATATATATATATTATTATGTATATATATTAGTTTTATATATATATAATATATATATATATATATATAATCATATTATTTATATATATATCTTATTAAAATTATATTTATTATAGTAAAATATATAAATATTATATATATACATTTTTTATATAAAAAAAAATAAAAAAAATAAAATATAATATATATATATATATATATATATTATATATATAATATATATTTATATATCTATATATATATATATATTAATAAATATTATATAATATAATATATAATTTATAATAAAAATATAATAATATATAATATATTATATATATATAAATTTATATATATATATATAATATTAAATATATAATAATATTTTATTATATAATACTTTATAGTATATTTAATTATAGTATATATTTACTATATATATATATATATATATATATATATATGTATAATAATATATTAATATATAATATAATATATATTTTTAATATAGTATAATATATATTTATTATATTATATATTTTAAAAATATGATTATATATATATATTTAAATATTATTATATATTATTATATATTATATATAATATATAAAATATAATATAAAATATATATATATATATATATATATATATATTTTATATATTATATATATAATATATATATACATATATATATAGATATATATATTTATATATAAATATATATATATAAATATATACTATATATGGTAAGAACAGGTTAAATCATTGTGATAACATTAGTATAATTATTGTATTGTGTCCAGCCTTTACAACAACAGAATTAAAGCATTAAAGTATGTGTTTTAGAAGAGAGGAGGATTTATGTACGCGTTACATGTCTGATATTATTTAGCATTATGTTCTTTTAATTATGCATTTGTCTTATGTAATTTAGGGATTTTTGTTGATGTTGATGCATATACTATATATTATGCATGTTAATAAAATGTATATAATGTATGTATAATTGCATAAATGTTGCTTATACTCTACCTTGCTGGGGTAATGCTTTAATCTGCATGTAATTTTGTCAAACTATTAATAATATAATTATAAAAAATTATGATCACACTTAAAACGTGAGACACGTACCACAAATTTTAAGTGGATAAAGGGAACAATATTTTGGGCGATTGGGAAAAGTTTTTAAAGGGTTTAGAAGCAGGGTGAACGAAAGAACGGATTCAACCGGGAAAACGTAGATTTTAAAAAGGGAAAATTTGGGAAAAAACTGGTTCAAAAATGGGGGTGTAGGGTACGCCGTAGGTCCAATAAAAATTTAAACTATAATTATTTCAAATTTTGGGGCAGGGTTTTTTTCTTATGTAAAATTAAATTTTAAGGTTTTTCCCCTCTTCTACTTTTTGGGTTTGACCCTTCTTCTTTGAAAAAAGGCTTCTAATTTTGAAAACAAACTTAAAAAGTCGATTTTGCTAGTGAATTCTAAAATGCAAAGTTTAATAAAACCGTTTTGGAAATTTCCCCTTTTTACAAAAAAATTGGGTTTTTGGAAGGGTTGAAAAAATTTTTTGTTATACGGCGAAACCCTAATCCATATTTTTTGGTTGGGTACGTGAGGAAGGGGGAAAAAAACCCAGGGCGATAGTGCCCGCCAGCTAGGGGGAAACTGCACCCAAAGGTTGATGGGGAGGGCGGTCTGACAGAGGACCCTCTAAAGGTACTTTTGGTTTTTTACCAGGGGGCCCCGGGTGCCCCCTGAGAAGCCTGCTTTTCAAGGGGGCCGGGCTCTCATGTTGCGGGTGACTACGACTCCACCGCTCACTGATCGTACTGCAAGGGACTAAACAGGGCCCAAACAGGGTGGAAGGGGGTACTCACGCCCATTTGGAAAGATGGGGGGGACGCAAGATTTTTTGGAGATATTCGTGTTGCACAAAAACATTTGCCCCTGCACCCCCTTTATCACCACATCGGGGGGCCCCTCCTCTCTGACGCTGGTTACGGTCCATGTGCATTTGGGTCCAGCTTGGGAATGGATGCGTACAACGCAGAGTTCAGGGGATTGCCAGGGGGGGGGAAGAAATCTCACGGAGATCCCGAGTTTTCCGGGTCAAATGTCCACTGAATCGGTCTTTACCAGCGGGTCCATGCTTAAAGGGGGGCGTTCTCCCTCCGATGCGGAGATAAATGTGGCAAGGTGCCCTCCGAGGGCCCCCAGCCCAGTCGCCGTTTACGGTGGACCAAAAAGCAGGGACTGCGGGAAAAGAAACTGAACACCCGGGAAACCCTAGTAAATACTGCCTGCAGGTGTACTTCAACTCACTAGACATAAGGTTCACCACAGATTAGGGGAGGCCCCAAGCACATCCTCACGCAGCTCAATTTTTAAGGGTCGCGCCCAAGAAGGCCCCAAACAGCTGTGACCTTCTACTGCGGACGGGGCATGTTCGCACACTCAAATGTTCCTCCTCTCGCGTGGCGAGTCAGAGGGGGGACCCCGCAGGTTCGCCGTGACCAGATTTTAACTGGGGGCTGGCGAGGATAGGGGGACCCCAGGTAAGACGTCGTATACCCCCAAGTTGAACTTGCCCCAGCCACCTGTTGCAGACACTGATCAGATGGCCCCGGGCCGGTGCCGAGCCTCTTCACCTGTTCCTTCCGGGATCAGATCCAGGAGATCTGGGTCAAACCAAAGGGGTTTCCGGATTCTCTATCCACACTCAGAGTCCCAAAAGAGTCGTGAAGCGGGTGCAGAGGCTGCGGCAGCAGTTGGGGGCAGCAGGCCAGGAGGGGTTCATCCGGCCGGCCCACCCCCGGGGGAAACCATGCCTGCTTCGGTTCTAAGTAGGACAGAGGACACGTTCTAGGCCCAAAGTAGAGGCGTGACACTGTGATTATGCCTATGAACCAATGTCAAAAGAGCTTTCCCCGCTAGTCATTTGAAATCATATGGTGCATGATGCAATACACAGGACCCAAAACCCCAAATGCGTACCATTTAAGCTTATTCGATAAAGGGGGCAATATAAAAGTGGTTTTGCATAGTAAGAAATTTCTCAAAGCAAAAATGGAATGAATAAACGTCTTAAATTCCCTTTTTCATAGGGAATTGGATTTTAAGTTGAGAAAAAAATTTTTTGTTATACGGCGTACCCTAAATTTTGGTGAATGATTGGCATGGGCTAAGTCGTCAGGTGGTCAATGCGTGGTCTATTGGGTCTTTTAAAAAGGGGTCTGGGTAAATTCCTGGTAGGAAAAGAAGTTATATAGGTAAAGTTTTAAATAAAAAGGAAAAACCTCGTGTAGGCTCACGGGCCCCTTGTAGCTTCCTTATTTTCTTATGTTATTTGTCAAAAAAGAATATAAAAATACGATTCTTAAAAATGAAACACAGCATTTTACAGGGGAGAAGGTTAAAAACCCCCCTGCGAACCCTGAAAACAGCGCAACCCCTGCTGGACGTCACCCCCCCCCCCTGAACAGGCCTTCTCTCACGAGGCCTGACTTTGCACGCCTCTGTCAGAGGGGGATTTGAGGGGTAGCCGGGTTTTCAGAAAACACAAATTGTCCTAACCCAAGATGCTGCGTCGCAAGCAAAAAACGAATATTTTGTCCACCCCCTCTCTTCACACAAAACAGTAATTTTCGTAAAAAACTGTAAATTTCCTGTAAAAAAGGTTAAGGGTTTGGGAGGGTGTTTACGTTGAGATGGGGGCTGGCGTCTTTATCCTCTCATATCCCCAGATATAAACTTTTTTTGAGGGGAAATAAACCCCTTATGCCCCCTGTTTATTTATTTTTGCAATTTTTCCTTCTTTAAAGCATTTTTTTATACTGTACACGCAAACAAAAACAAAATAAAACTCATCTCCCCCGAAAAACATGGGGGACCCGTGTCCTCGTCCTTGCCCTTCGCCCTTCGTTCCGCCGCCCCCCGCGCTCTTGGGGACCTACAAGCCTTTTCCCAGGAGGGTTTTTTAGAAGCGCTTTCCGCTCTGCACAAGCCTAATTCCCCACCCTCGACCTCCCCCCCCATTCTCCCAGGGGGGGCGTGAGCATCGAGATCGAGAAAAACCCCGAACCCCAACCTCCAAGCTCTTTATCAGCCCGGCGCTGAGGGGACTCCGGGAACTAAAAACGTGGTTTCCGCAGCGTGCCGCCCCCGCCCCCGTCCTGGGGCTGGTGGTGACGGTGAGGCAAGGGCGTGAGGGAGGGGGGGAGATGGAAGGGGGAGTAAGAATGGGGATAGGTGTCAGGGTAGGAGGTTGGGTTCGGGAGGGGGGTGGGGGGGTTTTGTAAAAATAGGGGGGATAGGTGGTACGTGTAGGTAGGGTTTTGGGGCCCCCCCAAAAGGTTTATTTTCCCCCGGGGGGGGAGCTGGTAAAAACCCCGGTGTTTAAGGGGTAAGAAAAAAGGGGGGATCCGGTTTTGGTCGGGTTGACTAGGGGGGTGGGGGGGGGGTAAATTTTAAGGTAGGGGGAGGGGAGGGGGGGTAAAAAGGTATAAAAAAGGGTGTATTTAGTGTGGATTTTGGGGGGGAAAGTAAAAAAAGGGTGAAGTTGTTTTAAGGAAAAAAGGGGTTTTGGGGTAATGCGACTGGGCAAAAAGGGATAAGGGATAAAAAAGGGTAAAGGGGATGGGATTAAATAGGGTTGGGTAGTGAAGGCGATGAAGAAGGAAAAGGGAGGAAAGGTAGAGAGAATAAGGAAGAGAAGAAGGACGAAAGATAAATGGGAAGATTTTTAAAAAGGGGGGTAAGGAGGGAGAGGTTGGGTTGTGGAGGGCCCGGGCACAAAAAATTTTTTTAATGGAATTTTTGGCGAAATAAGGAATTTTGTGTTAATTTAGATGAGTGGTGTGTCGTGGTGAGTACTCGTGAGTGGGAAAAGGGGGCCGGGGGGTTGTGGGGGACCCCGGGTGGGAATGGGGGGACAAAAGGAGTATTTGGGGTATATTTCCCTTTTTTTTCCCCTCTTATCCCTCCTTTTTTCGTCTACCATGTACGGGGAGGAGTCCGCCGCGTACGGAACCCGGTCTCCCGCCGCACCCGACCCCCGGCTGGGTGCTCTGCCCCCCTCATGCGCTGTGCGGGGCTCTGTGTCTGCCGCTGCACCCACCCCCGGTGCCCCTCTCCCGTGGGAGTCTTCTGTCTGTCTGTCGTTGGTTGTTTTTTCTTGTCCACTAGCATCATTTGCTCCTTGAGAATTTTGGTACTGTCGTCGCCCGGGAAATTTTTTCGGACATAAACCCAAAACTCTAGTTGACAGGTACATTCGTCGACGTGTAAGGCTTTGACGCCTTGTTTAATATGACGGGCTCCCGGGAAAACCCTTAAAAACCATTTTTTATCTATTTATCTAATCACCCCACTTCCATTTAAAACCCATAAGAAAAGTGATTTTTAATAACCGATCTATTCTTAATTAAATAAAATATAAATAAAAAAAAAAATAATATATATATATATATTAAATTTTTAATAATATATAAATATATATATATTATATATATATTTATTATATATATATAAATTTAAATTAATATAATATTTTATTTAAAAAATTTTAAAATATATATTAAAATAATTTTTTTAAATTTTTTTAAATTTTTTAAAATTTTACATTTTTAACACATTTTTCTGGGAACCTAAATGAAAGGTTTCGGTGCAGGCCCGGTTATTGGTTGTTTGTGCAGGATTTGAAAGGATTGGGTTTCGGGTTTAGATTGATAAAAGAAAATTTTGGGGAAGGAAACCCCTTAAAAAAAATTTAAGAAATAATATTCCTTATTTTCTTTTACCTTTAAATATAAGGGAACGGATGGAAAAGTATCGGGGAAGACCGACCCCCTGGGTTTGGGGTGCCCCCTTCGCTTGTGGGGCGTCGCCCTGCCCCCAAAAAAGGGCTCCCCCTGGGATCCCCTTTCCCCCTGTCTTTTTCGTCTTTCCCAAAACAGCACTTTTCTCCAAATGTTTACTGTCTTCACGGTTTTGTGCCGACCTCGTTCAAATCGCCCAAAGTGAAGTCAACAACCAGTTTTTTATACCTGGGGAACCAAAAACAGACCAATTTCCAAAACCCAAATTTTTTTTTAAAAAAAGAAAGTAATTTTATAAATATTATTTTATTTTTTTAAATTTAAATTTTTAGATTTGTTTTAAAATTAAATAATATTAAATTTTACTATTTTATCTATATAAATTGTTTTAAAAATTTTATAAAAAATATTAATTTTTATAAATTAATATATATACATAATAATATATATATATATAAAGGGTGTAACACGAGTTTATGCAAATTTTGAGACAGGTGAAAGAACATGTAATTCTAAGCACAAAATATTCTATAACCATATGCTTTTTGAAGCTTCCTTTAGACGTGAGATGAAGTTAGAAAAATTAGCGCGGCCAGAATTTCACCATGGCAGGCGGGTGCCGCACGGTGACATTTTGAATGATTTAATCATAATGTTTACTAGTAATTGAGCATTACATTATCTTATAATAACAAATTGGTATTAATGGACATGTTATTACTAAATAACATACATGAGAACAGCAGGGCTGTAATAAACAATACTGTAAAAGGCTAAATGGCAGAGCGTCAGGGAGAGGTAGGAAGGGAAAACGTGACTCAGCTGATGGCGTGAGGCCTCGCAGCCTAGTCCTCCTTCCTCCCCCGCCCCGAAAGCATTGCCACTTAGCCTCGTACAGTATTGTTTATTACAGCCCTGCTGTTCTCATGTACTGCTTATTTAGTATAACATGTCCATTATACCAATGTGTTGTTATAAAGATAATGTAATGCTCAATTACTATAAACATTATGATTAAATCATTCAAAAATGTCACCGGGGCGGCAGCCGCCTGCCATGGTAATTTCTGGCCGCGCTAATTTTTCTAACTTCATCTCCCGTCTAAGGAAGCTTCAAAAAGCATATGGTTATAGAAATATTTTGTGCTTAAGATTACATGTTCTTTCACCTGTCTCAATATTTGCATAAACTCGTGTTACACCCGTTTATATATAAAATATATATATATATTTAGAATATATATAATATATATATATATATATATATATTGAATACGGGACACCCTTAAAAAATTGGAACACTCGTTGACGAGAAAAATCGAAACTTGTTGAAAACGACGAGAGTCAAGGATGACGACAGTTCCAGGTACCAAATAGAGCCCCTCATCCCTGTTGTGGTCATTTTGTATATGTAAATTTAACTAAAAAAATATATTTCTTGTAATCACCAAAATAAATAGCACTGATGCTTACCGGCAGAAGTGTTATGGACCTTATTGGTCCATATTGGGCTATTGGAGGTAGAGATGCGCCATGCCCCCACCTGAGGACACACGCATCTCAGGTATTTGACTTACACTTTCTTTTGTGTTTATTTCCTTTCTTTATGTATTAAAATTTTTCATGCAATTATGAAAACATTGGGAAATTATGACTGTTTGGGCAGAGTCAGCTTCTTCCTCTCTCCCTCCCTTGGTGGAGGGCAGAGCGAGATCCTCAGGAGAGGAGGCTTTCTTATCTGGTTACGTTTAGTTTGTTGTGGTTTCTAAATTGCCAGGAAGGAAGATACACTGTTTTGTACAGTGTCTTGATGTAAATTGTACAGAGGGGCAAGTTCAAGGCTCAGTCATGATTGGAAGATCTTAGTTATAGATTGGAAGCAAGCAATGGAGGTAAGAGGTCTGAAAGTGAATATGTCCAAGACGAAGATGATGGTAACAGGCAAGAAAATAGAGCAAAATATATAGGTATGTAGGAAGGTTTCCCTGTGAAGTGTGCAGTAGTGGAGTGGAAGTAAACTCTATTATTTGCAAGGAATGTGACAAGTGGGGCCATGAAAGATGTTCGGGACAAAGGGAAAACCCGCTGGGGTGGTAGATTTCTGCTGTCCAGTGTGTGTAAAAGAATCAACGGAGGTGGACCGCCAGAAGAGGAAGAGGTAGAAACTATGGAGTGAATGGTAATGTAATGAAGTTTAAAACGTTTTTGTTATCTTGGTGACATGTTTAGATAGCGAGGGTGGAGTGGGGGTGGAGAGAGGGAGTAAGAATACGGGTAGCAACTACAGGATGAAGTGGAGAGAGATGGCGGGACTGCTAATAAACAAAGTATTCCACTGAAAAAAAGAGGAAGAGTATATGAACATTTATAAGATCAGTATTACTGAATGATTCTATGACATGGGCTTTGACGAAAGGAATTGGACCCATGTGTTGGTTGGTTGTGATCGGAGAATGTTTTAGGTATATACTGGGATCACATGGAGAATGAAGTGTTCAGTGAATAGGTGGCAAGAGATGTTGGGTTGAAGGGCGGAGTATAGTGCTGAGAAAGGAGATTGAGGTGGTTTGGGGCACGTGAAGAGGAGCGAAGGTGGTGAGGCACTGGGAGAGTTGTTAGAGTGGGAATGTCAGGTCGCTGTCCCCCGGGCAGGCCCAAAGGGAAAACATGGGCGGTGTGTTGAAGAACAATCTGGCAGCATTGTGCATTGAAGAGGTTGAGGCAATGAATAAAGATACTTGGAAGCGTATCTCGATCGTCCTAACTTCATAAGATATTTTGGGAAAAAATTTTGACGTAACAAAAACTGATAATGTGATGACTTGGTCAACTTTCCAGCAAAGGGTTGTGAAATGCTAAAAGTTATGCGAATGTCAAACCCTGGCTATCAATTTGTTTTATGGATGGGGGTCTGAAAAAACGAGATGAAAGTCACCATGTGAATAGAGCAGACAGGAAGTGAATGGATGCCGAATTCAGTGGATATTCACAATACTTAGGTAAATATTTACTTTATTGATGTTTCCTATTTTTCAAGATTTTTATCTTGCATTGTAGGGTTATTTTAGTTCCTTTGAGTGTTTTGAGGCATCATTGTTGTGGGAAAAAGAATTCCCTTTTAAAAAAAATCAANGAGATAAGAACAGTTTTCGAGAAAATTACTCGTATGCCAAATTGTATTTTTATTTCTTGCAATTTTCCTTCATTTAATGCATTTTTCAATCCCCCATATACAGCAGAACAAAAACCCAATGAAATTTTTTTAAAACTCATCTTCCCAAAACGAAGACTTTGGTGGGGTGACCCGTGTCCTCGTCCTCGCCCTTCGCCCTTCTTTTCCGCCCGCCCCTCCGCTCTCTGGGCACCTACAAGCCCTTCCGAGGGGGGTTTGTAGAAGGGGCTTCTTCACCTGCATACAAGCGTGGCCACCGAGAGACAAGGCCTGATACTCATCCGTGACGTCACAAACCCATGTCGACCCCACCCGCTACGCTCCCCGTACAAGTTTTACCTACCTAATATAATGTGTATCAGTATAAAAGATATACTGTTATCTTTCGGAAATTTTTTTGTTCTATAACATTATCAAATAAAAATCGTAAAACACGAAAAACGAAATGCCTTTTTATGAGACTTTCAAAATTGCATTAACTTAAACTCCTCGTCATTTATATTTTTGCGTAAAACCTTTTATTTTGAGAATTTCTATAGAAGGGAAAATTTAATTAGTTTTTCCATTGAATATTTCCTTTTCTGATAAATGAATTACAGCATGCATAATTAGCGTTAACTAAGTAATACATCATGAAACGGGTAATTTTTTCCCCGATTGATGAGGTTATTTATTTTTATTTAAACGCTAATTTTTGTATTTTCTAATTTATTTATCCAAGAAAAAAATATATCAATGGAAAGCTAATGCGATTCCGCTTCTATTGATGTTCTCCATTTAAAAAGTTTTTACGCAAAATATTAATGCCGAATTTTTTTAAGTTAATGCCATATTTCATGAAAATCTCAAAATGGCATTTCTTTTGTTTTTTTTTTACGGTTTTGTTATTTGATAATTTATAGAACATACATTTCCAAAGATAACAGTAATTTTTTATACTGATAAACATATATTAGGTGGAAATTACCCGATTTTCCCAGTTTTTTTAATTTTTTAGTTAACGCTAATTTATGCTACTGCTAATTCTTTATGACTAAACAAATATATCAATGGAAGCTAATTAAATTTCGCTTCTATTGATATTCTCCATGTAAAAAGTTTTCGGCGGAAAATATTAATTGGCAAAGAGTTTAAGTAAATGCATATTTCTTGAAAGTCTCATAATGGCATTTCTTTTGTGTTTTTTTACGATTTTTTATTTGATAATATTATAGAACATACATTTTCCGAAGATAACAGTATTCTTTTATACTGAAAAACATTAATTAGGTGGGAAAAAACTTGTAACGGGGCAAGCGGGTGGATCGACATGGTGGGGACGTCACGGGCGATGTATCAGGCCTTGTCTCTCGGTGGTCTCGATACAACCTATTTTCTCTCCACCCTCTGACCTACCCTTCCCATGTTCTCCCCAGGGGCGGCGTGAGCATCGGATCGAGAAGACCCCGACATGCACCCCCCCCAAGCCTTTCTTCATCATCCCGGCGTTTGAGGGCGGCTCCGGGCAACTAAAACGTTGTGGGCCCGCAGCGCGCCGCCCCCGCCTCCGTCCTTGTGCTGGTGGTGAACGGTGAGGCAAGGCATGAGGGGAGGGAGGAAGATAGGAAGGGGGAGTAGGGGTAGGGTGATAGGTGTGCGGGATAGGCAGGCTAGGTTACAGGGGGGGAATTAGGAAGGGTTTATTAAGGGTAGGGTGATAGGTGTGCAGGATAGGTAGGTTAGGTTAGGTTGGGTTTTGGGTTACAGGGAGGGAGATGGGAAAAGGGGATTTGGGGGTAGGGTGATAGTGTGTAGGGTAGGTAGGGATAGATAAAGAGGTAATGAGTGTTAGTGTGTTTGAAGGGGATAGAAAAGGTGTTTTTAGTAGATAAGAGATAATGCAGTTAGGGCAAAAAGGATAAAGGGATAGGGAAAGGGTGAATGATAGGAGTGAATAGGGTTGGTAGTGAAGGACGAATGAAGAAGACAGGGGGGAAGGTAAGAGGAGAAGAGGAAGAAAAAGAAGGACGAAAAAGATAAATTGGGAAGAGTTAAAAAGAGGTGGTGATGGAGGGAGAGGGTTGGGGTGGTTTGGAGGGTCCGGCACAGAAAGTTTAAATGGGAATTTTTATGGCGAAATAAGTTAATTTTGTGTTAATTTACATGAGTGTGGTGTTCGTGGTGAGTACTTGGAGTGGGAGAGGGTGCCTGGAGTGTGTGGAGGGAGTACCGGGTGGGAATCCCGGGGACAAAGAAGTATTTGTGTACATTCTTCCTTATTTTCTCCCTCTTATCCCTCCCCTTTTGTCCATCCATGTACAGGGGAGGAGTTCCCCCTGCCGTACACGGAAGCCGGGTCATCCGCGCCGCGCCCTGACCCCCGGCTGGTGTGCTGCTGCCCGCTCATGCTCTGCTGCTGCTACTGCTGTGTCGCCCCCACCACAAACCCCCGGGACCCCCCCCTGGGGGAGTCTGTTTTTCTGTTGGGTTTTGTTTTGGTTTTTTGTTTTCGTTTTTCCCTAGAGTTTGGCCCTTTTGAGGAATTTTTCGGTACCTGAACCGGGAATTTTGGGGACTGGAAAACTCCCCGTGTAAGGTTTACCCCGCTTTAACTTTTGCCGGGAAAACCTTTAATAAAACCGTTTTTTCCCCAACCCAATTAATTAAAACCCAAAAAATTTCATTAACAAAATAATTTTATATAAATAATCTATTTTATATATATAATATATATAATATATATTATTATATATAAAATTATATATATATATATATATATATTTTATATATATATTAATATTATATATATATATATATATAAATATATATATATATAAAATAAATTGAATACTGGAAAAAGTCCCCAGAAAATTGGAACACTCGTTGACAAAAAATCGGAACTTATTAGAGACGACGGGGGAAATTTCCAAATTTTGGAAGCCCCTCCGTTACCCTTTGATCCCTAAATCCTTAAAATTTTTTTTTGTAATTCCAAAAAATTTATTCCTTTTTCACCGGAAAATCCCGGCCCTTGGAGGTTATTGGCCACCATGAGTTAGTCAGTTTTTTGCCTTCACCTGTGTTTATTTTTTTTTTTTGATTAAACCTGGGAAACTGTCGGGTTTTATTTTTTATAATTTTTTTTTTAAAATTATTGATTTTTCTATCGCACTTTTAATAGAATGGCCAATTTTGGGTAATATGCTAAATCGGGGTTTTGTTCTCTTTTTTGAAAAAAAGGGGGTACATCCCAGAAGAAAAGGTTCACTTAGCCTTTTTTTATTTTTCTATTCTAAAATTTTTTAAAAAAATTCTAATTTTTGTCTGTCGTGTCTTTTTTGTCGGGGATATGGTTGGGACGTCATGGGAATATTTGGATTTTTTTAATTGGGCAAACAAGGAGGGACAGTGAAATTCCGGATTTGTCAAGGGGGCCTAGGGGCCCTTTAAAATAAATGGGACCAAGAAATTACCAGGGAAAGGTGTCAACCTGGTGGAATAATCCGGGGTGGAAAGGCGAAAACTTACAATTTGGTTCCAATGGTTTGGAGGGGCCGTTGACCATGATCGGATTTTTACCTCTGGCCATAATTTGGGCTCACCGAGATTGAAGAATAATCCGATTATGCCCGCCGATGGGGTGAAATTGAAAGGAAAATTTTGTAAAGGTTAAAGTTTTGTTAACCGGGCAGGCCAATACAGCGGGGGATTAGAAAAAAGTAAGAAAGCACTAGCCCGTTCCCCCCTTAAAAGTGGCTTAATAGGGATTCTACTTGAAGATTGAGTTTTGGCCTAAATCAAAGAAAATTATTTGGAGCCCATCCCTTTTTTCGAAAAAATTTAGGATTGGGTTTGTGCAGGAGGAAGTTGTTATGCCGGATTCCGGGTTTTCCGTAAGTGCTAAAAAAGGATAGACCCGGGGAAATTTTTGGGGGAAAAATTGAAGTGTGGGGCCTTTTAAGTGTGTGTTAACGGGATTTTTTTTTTTTTTTTTACTCCAAACTTCCCAAAAAAAAAAAAAGGGGTAAAAAGTGCTACCCCCTCCTATAAAGGGAAACCCTGAAATTAAAAAAGGTGGACTTTTATTGGTAGGGTCCGGTTACCCTAAATTTTTTAATCATTGGGGGGAAAGTGGGGAAAAAACCAGAAGAAGGAAAATCCGGCAGACAGGAGACGGGGAAAATATGAAAACTCTTGGAGGAAGAATGAAAGTAAAATTGAAGCTTGTTATGAACAGTCCGGGTTGGAAAGGGTGGAGTTTTTCAACATTGAGCTTTTGGGCTGAAAATTAAACTGAAGGGCGCAACGACATTTGGGGGCCGATAGATTATAAAGGACACAGTTCCATCATGAAATAGAGCCCGCTGGGAAACCCCTTTTTGGAAGTGATGGTGAAACCTTCCAAAAAGAGGCAAACCACGCCAACAACTGGGACAAACAATTTGAGGAAAAAGGGGGGGGAAAAAAAATTGGCTTTTAAAGAAAGTTTTTTAAAACCTTCGATGGGAAAAGGGGGGGAAAAATTCTAGGCATAAAAGGAGAATAAAAGGGGGGGGAAGAGATAGGGTTCTGGTGGGGGGGCCCCCCCAAAATGTAAGGGAAAAAGGGGGGCCTTTAAACCAACCATTTTTTGTGTCCCAACGATTTTTTTTTTAAATTTGTTTTTGTTTTTTTTGGGGAAATAAAAATGAAGTTTGGAAGGGTTTTTTTTTTTTTAAGGAAAACAAAAAAAGGGGCCCGGTATAGAATTTTTTTTTACGAAAAATTTTTTTTAAATTTCTTGAAAAAAAAATATGATTAGAAAACATTTTCGCTGGAATAAAAATTTCAAATAAAAAGGACGAAAAAAAACAATTTTTTTTTAAATTTTTTAATTTTTGAATATAAAACTTGGGGAAAAATTTTTGTTTTAAAAAATTTTTCCCCCCCCCCCGGGTTTGGGGGCAGGGGGGATCCCCGGAAAGGGGGGTTTTTTGTGGGTTTTTTTGGGGAAAAAAAAAGGAAAAAAATTTTTTAAAAATTTTGGGAAAATTAAGAAGGGGAGGGGGGAAATTTTGGGGTTTCTTTTAAAAATTATTTTATGGGGGTTTTAAAAAAAAAGGGATTAAATTTTTGGCCCCTGATTGAAATGGTAAAGGGAAAAAAAAAACAAAAAAATTTTTGGGGGTTTTTGTGAGTGTGAAAAACTGGGGGAAGTAAACCTTTTTATTTTAAGGAAATTGGGCGGGGATGCGATTTCAGGAAAAAATCTTGGTTTTTTTCCCTTTTTTTGGGTTTAAAAAATAAAGGGGGTTCCCCCAAAAGGGGGGTGTTTTTAAATAAGTTTTAAAATTTTTTTGTTTTTTGGGGGGTTTCAAAAAAATAAGCATAAGACCCCGGGTAGAAAAGGATGAAGGAGAAAAGGGGGGGAAAAAAAACCAAAAAAATTTTTAAAAAAAAAAAAAAAAAATTTTTAAAGAAAAATTTTTTTTTTAAAAATTAAAACCCCCCAAAGGGGGGCCCAAAAAAGGGTTTGGAAAAAAGGGGGGGGGGGTTTTTTAAAAAACCAAAAAGGGGGAAACAAAAAAAAAGGGCCCGGGGGTTTTTTTGGGGGGTTTTTTGGGGGGCCCTTCCCCTCAAAGGGGGGGGGGAAAAGCTTTTTAAAATTTTAGGGGGGGGGGGTTCCTTCCCCCAAAAAAAAAACCCCCCCCGGGGGAAAAAAAAAAGGAATGGGGAAAAAAAAAAACCCCCCCCCCCCAAAATTTTCCCCCCGGGTGGGGGGGGGTTTAAAACCCTTTAAAATTTTTTTAAAATTTTTTTTTGGAAAAAAAAAGGGGGTTTTAAAAAGGGGGGCCCCCGGGGGGTTTTTTTTTTTTAAAAAAAGGGGTTTTTTTTGGGAAAAACCCCAAAAGGGGTTTTTTTCCCCCCAAAAAAAAAAACCCCTTTTTCCCCCCCGGGGGGGCCCCCCCCCCCCAAAATTTTTTTAAAAAAATTTAAAAACCCCGGGAAAATTTTGGGGGGGGGGGGGGGGTTTTTTTCCCCCTTAAAAAAATTTTTTAAAAAAATTTTGGGGGGGCCCCCCACCTTTTTTTTTGCCTTTTTTGGGGGAAAAAATTTCCACAAGGGGGGGGTTTTTTTAAAAAAAAAAAAAGGGGGGGTTTTTTTTTGGGGGGGTTTTGGAAAAAAAAAAAAAGGGTTTTTAAAAGGGGGGGCCCCAAAAAAAAAACCCCCCGGTTAAAAAAAATTTTTTTTTTTTTTTTAAAAAAAAAAAAAAAGGGGGGGGGGGGGTTTTTTTTTGGGGAAAAATTTTTTTTAAAAATTTTAAAAAGGGGGCCCCCCAAAAAAAAAAAGGGGTTTTTCCCCTTTTTTTAAAACCCCTTTAAAAGGGGGTTTTTCCGGGAATTTTTAAAAAACCCAAAATTTCCCCCTTTTTTCCCCCGTTTTTGGGGAAAACCGGGGGAAAAAAAAAAACCCCTTTGGGAAAAAAGGGGGGGGTTTTTTTTTTTTGGGAAAAAAAAAAAAATTAATTTCCCAAATT
Source organism: Chionoecetes opilio (assembly GCA_016584305.1). Lineage (NCBI taxonomy): Eukaryota > Metazoa > Arthropoda > Malacostraca > Decapoda > Majidae > Chionoecetes > Chionoecetes opilio. The sequence goes on from JACEEZ010022746.1 coordinate 21,665, forward strand.
TTTTTTTTTTCCCCGAAAAATTTTTTTTTTGGGTTTTTGGGGGCCCCTTTTTTTTAAAAAATTTTTTTAAAAAACCAAAAAAACCCCCCCCCCCCCCCAAAAAAACCGGGGGAAAAAAAAAAAAAAAGGGGGGGTTTTTTAAACCTTTTCCCAAAAATTTTTGGGGAAAAAAAAAATTTAAAAAACCCCCCCCCTTGGGGGGGTTTTTCCGTTTTTGGGGGCCCCCCCCCCATCCCCCCCGGGTTAAAAAACCCCCCCCCAAAAAAAAAAAAAAATTTTTTTTTTAAAAAAAAAAAAAAAAATTTTGGGGGGGGCCCCGGGGGGAAAAAAGGGGGAAAAAAAAAAAAAATTTTTTTTTTTTTTTTTTTGGGGGGTTTTTTTTAAAAACCCCCCCAAAATTCTGCTGTTCAGTGTAAGAATAATCAAAAAGGAGGTATCCCAAACCCGAAGAGGAAGAGGTTTAAAAATATGAAAGTGAATGGTAATGTAATAGAAGTAAAACAGTTTTGTTATCTTGGTGACATGTCAGATAGCGAGGGTGGAGTGGAGAGAACAGTAAGAACACGGGTAGCAACTACATGGATGAAGTGGAGAGAGATGGTGGGACTGCTAATAAACAAGAGTATTCTACTGAAAAATAGAGGAAGAGTATATGAAGCATTTATAAGATCAGTATTGATGTATGGTTCTGAGACACGATCTTTGACGAAGAAATTGGAGGATGTGTTGGTTGGTTGTGATCGGAGAATGTTGAAGTATATGACTGGGATCACATGGAGAGATGAAGTGTCCAGTGAAAAGGTGGCAAGAAGATGTGGATTGAAGGAGCGGAGAATAGTGCTGAGAGAAAGGAGATTGAGGTGGTTTGGGCACGTGAAGAGGTGAGAAGATTTTTTTTTTTTTTTTTTTACATCACAAGGAACTGGCCAAGGGCACAACAAAAATGGGTAACACAAAGCTCGCTTAGTTGCCAGTCCCTATAAGGAAGACAGTAAGAGAAAAAAATAAAAACAGAGGGGTAGGCCAATTTAGTTCGGGAGGTGTCTTGTTACTCTTCTTTTGAAAAGATTTAAGTCATAGGAAAGTGGAAAAATAGAAACAGGAAGAGAGTTCCACAGTTTACCAGTGAAAGGGATGAAAGAGTAATGATACTGATTAACTCTTGCATTAGGGAGATGGACAGAATAGGGATGAGAATGAGTAGAAAGTCTTGTGCAGCGAGTCCGCGGGAGTTGGGGAGGCATGCAGTTAGCAAGTTCAGAAGAGCAGTGAGCATGAAAATAACGGTAGAAGAGAGCAAGAGAAGCAACATTGCGGCGGTGATTTAAAGATTGAAGACAGTCAGTCAGAGGAGAGGAGTTGATGAGACGAAAAGCTTTTGACTCAACCCTGTTTAGGAGAGCTGTATGAGTGGATCCTCCCCAAAAAAGTGAGACATACTCCATACATGGGCGGATAAGGCCCCTGTAGAGAGCAAGCAATTGGGGGAGAAAAAAAAGGACGCAGGACGCCACAGCACAAACCCAACTTCTTAGAAGCTGTTTTAGCAAGAGATGAGATGTGAGATTTCCAGTTCAGATTTTTAGTAAAGGATAGTCCTAGAATGTTCATTGTAGAAGAAGGAGACAGTTGAGTGTCATTGAAGAAGAAGGGATAGCTATCTGGTAGGTTTTGTCGAATAGATAGGTGAAGAAATTGGGTTTTTGAGGCATTGAACAAAACAAGGTTTGCTTTTCCCCAATCAGAAACTATAGAAAGATCAGAAGTTAGGCGCTAGGTGGCATATCTCTCGTGAATCATTAGTTTCCAGTTGGAGTTGGACGTAATAAAACGACGTTGAAAAAATGCAGGGTAGAATCATCAGCGTAGGAGTGGATAGGGCCTAGTTAGAACTAGAAGATCATTAATGGAAAAATAGAAGAGAGAGTGGGTTTATAGGACAGAACCCTGGGGAAAAAACAACTATTTATAGATTTAGGAAAACAAACAATGTCCGTCTAACAGAGCTGCAAGTAAAGAACGGGTTTGAAAGGAAACTTAAAATGAAGGGTACAGAGAGAAGGATAGAAACCGAACGAGGGTAGTTTGGAAATTAAAGATTTGTGCCAGACTCAATCAAAAGCTTTTGATATGTCAAGGGCAGCAGCAAAAGTTTCACCGAAACCCCTAAAGGATGGTGAGGCATTGGGGAGATCTGTTAGAGTGGAAGTGCCAGGTCGCTGTCCACCGGGCAAGCCAAGGAAGACATGGAGGGGTGTGTTGAAGAGGATCTGGCAGCATTGGGCATTGAAGAGGTTGAGGCAATGGATAAAGATAGTTGAAAGCGTATCATCGACCGTCAAACTTCAGAAGATATTATGGGAAAATCTGACGTTAAACAAAAAGCGGATGATGATGATGACTTGGCAGCTTTCCAGTAAGGATTGGGAAATGCTATAGTTATACATAATGTCACCATGGCTATTCAATTTGTTTTGTGGATGGAGTCGTGAAAAAAACTGAAAGAAAAGGTCAGCCATGTTGAAGTAGAGCTGTGTACAGGAAGTGCAAATGGATGCCGAATTCAGTGATATTTACAATAACTTTGGTAAATATTTACTTTATTGAAGTTTCCTATTTTGATTATTTTTTTCTTGCATTTGATAGTTTATTTTAGTTCCTTTGAGTGTTTTGAGGCCTCATTTGGTGTGCAAATGAATAATAACCATTATATGACCATGACAATCTTGACCCCCCGATAGTGAGGAGGGCTATGAAGATCAGGGAAAATGTGGGTAAAAAATTGAATAACCGAAGAAAAGTAGGTGTATGAAACCTGAAAACCTAAAAAAGTGAATTAATAAAGAAAAAAGTTAATATAAATTAACCAAAAATAACCTCACGTAGTAGAGTACTTTGGACAGTTGTTCACGATGGACCCTCCAATTGGGCAGCTCCACACCACTGGATTACGGGCAGTGGATGCCGATACTCCCATTGACGAAACCGCACCCTCTCTTGACGAAGTCAAAGAGGCTGTAGCAAAGTTGAGGGGTGGAAAGGCAGCTGGTGCTTGTAATATCAGTGCGGAGCTCCTCAAAGCTGGGGTGAGGCCATGATCCGCGGGTTGCATGATGTTCTGACTGCCGTGTGGCAAGCAGGTACCTTTCCTCCTGACTGGAAAAGGGGGCTCGTCGTCCCTATCTGGAAAGGGAAAGGGGACCGTCAGGACTGCAACAATTACCGCGGCATTACACTGCTCAGCGTGCCAGGTAGGGTGCTTGCCCATGTATTGCTGACACATATCCACAGTCATCTGCTGAAGAATTAGAGACCTCAGCAGTCTGGGTTCACGCCTGGTAAATCAACAACGGACCGTATCCTAGCGCTTCGTGTCCTGGTGGAACGCCGACGTGAGTTTCGACAGGGGATGCTTGCAGCCTATGTTGATCTCAACAAGGCGTTTGACTCAGTGCATCATGAGTCACTCTGGGATCTTCTGTGACTTCGCGGGATTCCTTTCCTGCAAGGACTATTGGTTTGATGACTAGTCTGTACTCTGGGATTGAGAGTGCTGTGAAGTGTGGGGGAGGTGTATCCAGCTTCTTTCCTGTGAATACAGTAGTGAGGCAAGAATGCGTCCTTGCCCCATCACTTTTCAACACTTGGATGGACTGGGTATTGGGCAAAGTTGTAGATCAAAGTGATTGTTGAGCATCCCTAGGCAACACCAAGATCACGGATCTTGTTTTTGCCGATGGTGCAGTAATCTTTGCTGAGTCGCTGGAGGTCCTGGTGATGGCTCTCGAGGCGCTGCACGAGGAGGCAAAGCCTTTGGGACTTGAAATCTCCTGGCTCAAAACCAAGGTCCAGGTGTTTGGAGGCTTACTAGATGAGACAGTACAGTATGTTCATGCGTGCGGCGAGGACATTGAGACTTTGGAAAGTTTTACATACCTTGGTAGCGCAGTTCATAATGATGGCGGGTCGCGTCAAGAAGTCTTACGGCGGATTGGCATAGCTCACGGTGTTATAGACTCGCTCAGCACGAGTATGTGGCGTTGTCGGTACCTGTGCAGGAGGACAAAGATCGAGATCTTCAAGTCGCTTGTGATCCCTGTCTTACTCTATGGTTGTGAGACATGGACACCAAATAGCGACTTGAAGAGGCGAATCGATGCCTATGGTAATAAGTGTCTTCGCAGAATTAGGGGGTTTCGCTGGGATGATTACGTGTCAAATCAGCGATTGCACCGTGAGACTGAATCGAGGCCTATTACCTGCATAGTCCGTCAGCGCCAACTTCGGCTATATGGGCATGTGACACGCTACCCTGAAACCGATCCTTCCCATCGGGTTGTATCTGTAAGAGACAATCCGGCGTGGAGGAGGCCAAGGGGGCGACCACAAGCTCGTGGCTGGGGCAAGTTGATGCTTCCTGTCGAGAGTTGCTTGGTATGGGAAGGGAGCCTGCATGGGGACTCGCGCGTGGTGACCCTTGGGAGTGTCGTCGTAGGGTGGGCGAGGCGACGCGCCCCCAGGCGTATGCCCCCAATGATTGATTGATAACCCCACGTAGGCTACTTGAAAAAAAAATTCATTGCACAAAAAAAACCATACAGGTATACACTATATGATGCCACAAATCCACTGGGTATGGTAAGATTGGCCGCTAAAGAAACAGCAATAAAACAAATAAATACCATAACTTTAAGTTTCGATTGCTGATAAAGTTATTTACAAAAAACAGTATACGAGTTAAGGTAATGATTTTTAAGAGTGAAAAGCACAATGAACGTAGCTGAATATATAACTCCACGTAGAGTGAGGATAGAATGGAAGTGTGAAATTAAATTCGTTCTGGCAATTACGGAAACCCTCCCCTTTGGTCCTTCATTTTGGTGGAAATTCATAATTAGAAGCTTCTTTTTAAGTGAAACGCTATGTACTAGTACTTTCCTTGAGTGTTAAACATGGAAAGCAGAAAAAGAGCCTCACCTAGTAAGCCTCTTTCCCGTCAGGCATTTGCAATCATATCACTTACCTGGTCAGAACAACCTGTATTTGCAGGACAAAACTTTCTCTTCTGCATGGTGTTACAAAACATGATGTTGGCGTTTACCTCACACGTAGAAAGTATAGGGGTAAGAAAGTAGTCACACACAGGCAGTCTCGTTTGGCCCAGTAGGGATGTTGCTGTCAGTTCTTCCTTTGTATTCCTTTGCAAAAGTAGGAAAAATATCATAACACTTCGTTGTAAACATCTTTTCTGTTGACGTGGTGAGTGAACGTGGTGTGATTGATTTTCTCTCCCTGCGTGCAGTGGCATGGTGAGGATGGGCGGCACCAAGGTCAAGGAGGACCAGGTGATGCTGGCGGTGGAGCACGTGCAGCAGCGCCACACCTGGGACTGTGGCCTGGCCTGCGTCAACATGGTCCTCCCGCCCTCCGCACGAAGGAAGTTTTCATCACAATTTATGAGATTTGTGAAAAGAAGGCTTTGGCAAGAGGTGGGGAATAAGGGAGAGGCGTTGAGGCCACTGGCTGTCCTGTATGTATGCACTTTTCTTCCTTGATAGAAAGCTCTTTCCTCTGGTTCATTCAAGTGGCTCCAAGTGGGCCTTTGTGGCACAGCACTTATTGAGAGACTCATCAGTACTCATTGATCTGATACTTAGAGGTCCTCTGGATTGTAAGTTTTGAACTAAACTAAACTAACTACTACTAGGAAAAAAAATACTATCAAATGCAAGAAAAAAAATCATCAAAAATAGAAAACGGCAATAAAGTAAATATTTACCAAAGTTATTGTGAATATCATTGAATTCGGCATCCATTTGCACTTCCTGTACACAGC
>JACEEZ010022746.1:32500-42500 GCA_016584305.1 Chionoecetes opilio
GTTTGAATTTTTGGGGCGCGAAAATTTTCGGCAACTCAGCAGATAAAGACCGTTCGGAGCGGTGCTGGTATTTCCGGCAAACATAGGGTGAGATTGACTCCCCGTGGAGTCATCTCAGCCTATGTTTGCCGACGTCTGGGCCCCCTGTGAACCACCCTTTACTCTCTCTCTCTCTCTCTCTCTCTCCTCTTTTCTCTCTCTCCTCCTCTTCTCTCTCCTCTCTCTCTCTCTCATCTCTCTGCTCTCTCGCCTTTAATTGAATTCTACATGACGCGTTTTTTATCTTTAATCAACACTTATTACAGTTTTTTCAACCAACATCTTTTTTACACGATTTTACCATTTGTTAACTTTAAATAATGGAGATGCACTTGAAAGCCTTATAATTAATGTTTTGTTTAATGTGCCTTTGATTAACGAGGAAGTTTATATGTTATTTTTCTTTTTTTAACTCTCGACTTCTTTCATGTAATTGTGTATTTTTGGGTTCAGAGTTATCGTGCAGTAAATTCATTAATATTCAAGAGTTTGTCGCAGGTTGTTGAGAAGTTCAGGTGAAGCAATAATTACATACAAAATAGTAATTATATTCCACGAAGTTATTATAACACACACACACACACACATACACACACACACACACACACACACACACACACACACATATGCACATGCACATGCACACACACACACACACACTTGGGGTACTACACTCCTTAGTGTAGTGGTTAGCGCTCTCGGTTCATAACCGACAAGTCCCGGGTTCGATCCCCGAGCGCAGCGGAGAAAGATGGACGGTCTCCTTAAAACCCGAGCCCCTGTCCAGCCAGCAGTGAATGGGTTTCCGGGTGTTTTGCCGGGGGTTTGTGACCCGCCCCCGGGGTGGTTGTTTTTCCCCAACACTAAGCACTTAGGAAGCAAAATAAAATGTAGATGTGGAGACGGAACCATACTGAGTGTAGCTCAGGCCCTGTAAAATACAACATTAACTAGTGGAACACACACGCACACACACACAACCCCCCCCGCCCCCCCGAACACAAACCTCTCTTTTCTACCTCTCTCCCTACATCACTAAAAAGAGAAGCATGGGTAGAAACCAGAAACAAGCAACACAAGAACAACAACACAGAAGCTCAAACACCAACACACTCAACACCAAACACATTCTAAATACTTCCGCTTCGCTTGCCACGTAGACGCTTCTTGCACCAACACCCAAACACCATTCCTTCACTCTATTCATAGGCGGAAAACCCCAAGTAAACGAGTGTTCGTGTTCAAAACCTAAACTAGAACGGTTGGACGAGTTGACACCTCAGGGGTATGTTGGTGGTGGGGTGTGGTGCGTGTGGTGGTGCGGTGTGGTGGGTGGTGGTGTGGTGTGGTGGTGGTGCGTGTGGTAGGGTTAAAATGTATGTTGTTTTGTGGTTGTTGCTGGTGTGTGGGGTTGGTGTGTGTGTGTGTGTGTGTGTGTGTGTGTGGTGTGTGTGGTGTTGTGGGGTGTGTTTTTGTGTTTTTGGGTGTGGTTGTGGTGGGGTGGGGGTGGTTGTGGTTTGGTGGGTGGGGGGGGTACTAAAAAAGTATAAAACTGGTGGAAAAAACAAGGAGGGCGGAACAAACGTAAAAAAACAAAAAAAAGAAAAAAAAAAAAAAAAAATAAATATTATGGAAAGGGGGGGGAAAAGCGAAAAAAAAAGAGCAAAATAAAACCGTTTTTTTTAAATAAGGAAATTTCGGGTGTGTGCCTTTGGTCCAATACTCGGGGGAACCTCAAAGGCACAAAGCCCCCACACACACCCACTTATAATATCCATCATTTATTTTAAAATTTCCCCCTTTTCGGGGAAAATTTAAAAAGAAAAAAAACCAAACCGGGAAACCTTTTGTTATATTATTATAATTTAGGGAAAGTGTGGGTCGGGTTGTGTGGTGGTGTTTTGGGGGTTGGGGTGTGTGCGATAGTCCCGGGGTTGTGGAATTATAAGGGGTGGGTTGGGATGCCGGGTGAAGGGGCTTTTAAGTTATGGAAATGATAGCATTTTTTTTATTTGATTTGGGGGAAAACCTATTCCCCAGATTTGAAGAAAAAGGGGTTCGGAAAAGAGCCTTGTGTGGGTGGGGTAATGGGGAGTGAATGGGGGGGTTGGGTAAATTTGGGTATTATTAATTTGGGGGGGTATATTTGGGTGAAGGGGTAAAGGAAAAATTAGGGTTAATGGGGAGAAAAATGGTTAATGGGTAATAAAAAAATTGGGGTAGTAAGGGATAATAAGGGGTTGGTATATGAAGGGGTCCCAAACAACCTTTTTCACTTTTCCTGTTTAGGAAATGTTAAGGAAGGGGGGATCTGAGAATGGTTTGTTGGTGGGCGAAGGGCCCAACCAATAGCCCCCGGGGACTAGCAAAAGTCGCCGGAGGGCGGCTTTGCGGCTAGTATATATATTATTAATATATATATATAATATATATTATATATAATATTATATATTATATAGACACAGTGACAACCAACACACACCCACCATCTAACCAAACAATATAATGACTAACTAAAGAGAAAGAGCAGATTAATAAACCAGCACATAAACATAAAAAAACTCTCTCCCCGTCACCCCCACCCGAATAATGGTGCTTCCCTCCCAGCAATGTCCTCAGACAGCAGCCCTCCGATGTCTGTTGTAAAGGACCTCCCATGTGTCCAAGGAGAGGGGGAGAGAGAGAGAAGGGGGGAAAGAGAGAGAGAGAGAGGGGAGAGAGAGAGAAAAAGGGAGAAAAAGGGAGAGGGGATGAGGGAAGAGAGAGAGAAGAAGAGAGAGAGGAGAGGGGAGAGAGAGATGGGAGAGAGATGGGGAGGAGAGAAGAGAGAGAGAGAGGGAGGGAGGGAGAGGGAGAGAAGAGAGAGAGAGAGATAGAGAAGAAGGGAGAGGGAGAGGGAGAGGAGAGAGAGAGAGGATGAGGGGAAGAAGGGGAGAGGAAGAGAAGGAGAGAAGAGAGAGAGAGGAAAAGAGAGAGGGAAGAGAAGAGAGGGAGGGGGAGAAGAGAGAGAGGAGAGGAGAGGGAGAGAAGAGGAGAGAGAAGAGAGGGAGGGAAAAGAGAGAAAAGGAGAGGAGAGCGCATGTAAAAGATAAACCTACAACGACTTCACTTTTAGAATAGATAAATGACAGAGAGAGAGAGGGGGAAAACAATAAAGGTCGTACAGTATTTTCACCCTGATACGCGATTATTTTGGTATTTTGATACGCGAGTCAACAAAGATTATATATTTTTATAAGTGTTTCCTAAAGGCTCAAGTGTGTGTGTGTGTGTTACTGTGTGTGTCTGTGTGTGTGTGTGTGTGTGTGTGTGTGTGTGTATGTGTCTGTGTGTGTGTGTGTGTGTGTGTGTGTGTGTGTGTGTGTGTGTGTGTGTGTGTGTGTGTGTGTGTGTGTGTGTGTGTGTGTGTGTGTGTGTGTGTGTGTGTGTGTGTGGCGCGCTCCGTTTCGCTCCTCCCCCTCGTGTGTGAACTGTACTTGTTTCAAAATAAAAATCCATATAAACCATCACAATGAGTGTATTTCAAAACCTTTGTTGTGAAAATGCGACGAAGTGGAACAGGAATACTGGTGGTAGTAGTGGTAGAAGTAGAAGTAGTAGAAGTAGTAGTAGTAGTAGTAGTAGTAAGTAAGTAAGTAAGTAAGTAAGTAAGTAAGTAAGTAAGTAAATATTTATTGCTATATAAATATACAAGAGCACAAAATTTTAATAATAGCATAATAGCAAGTGTCTGTCGAGCCGAAGCTCCCTGACAGGCAGATATCATTTAATATAGGTGCATTCAGACATGCCTAAACCCTAGCCTATAGCAAAATTATCCTTGACAGTACTATGTTATGAATAGTAGTAAAAAAAAATATAGTGTGTGAATTATGTGTTATTACATAACTTATGCAAATGCAATAATAATAATAAATAAAATAATAAAAAATAAATAAATAAAATAAAGTAGTTAGTTTTGCAATGGTTATACATACTTGTCGAAATATCCTGCTAAGAATTCTGAAGTATGGAAATTTTCTTATTTCCCTTTAAATGCTAAATAGTTGTTTGTTTTAAACTGAAGCTTTAATATTTAGTGGTAAGCTGTTGAATAACTTGGGGCCTGAACATAAAATACTGTTTTTATATAAGCTGTTCTGAACTGTGGACAAATCAAATCTACATTATTGCTTCTAGTCTGTTTGAAGATTTTCAATAATTTGAAAATTTCATTCCCTGTATAACTTGCAATAGACATTTTATAAATAAATAATAAAAAAAAAGTATTTGTGTATTGAATCGAATTTTAAACATTTTTCATTGAAGAAATAATTTCAGTAAAGACAGAGTCAAATTTGCCTAAGAAAAAAAATACTTTCTGACAACTTTCTTCTGAGCTATTTTTAATTATATAAAGAATGTTGGCCATGTGCTGGCCCAGATGGCCACACAGTATGTTAAGTGAGGGTAACACAAGTATAGTAAATACTAAGTAATGCATCTACAGTAAGATTGTAACGTATCTTGTACATTATTCCACAAATTTTTTGAGACTTTCATACAAACCTCTTCTATGTGCAATTTCCATTTCAGATTTTCATCTATGCAAACACCTAGGAATTTTTTTGTGATTTACTCGATTTAATGTATCGCTTCTAACTGTAATGGAGGAAGAATATTTTTTATGGATCTATTCTGAAAAATATATAATTAGTTTTAGAAACATTAAGTTTTAATTTTATTACATTTATCCATTGAGATACGAAATTCATTCTGTATTTATGCATAAATGTGGGGAAATTGATGTCTTTGTCAGCTAGTACGAGGTAGTATCGTCGGCATATATAAAAATCTAGCCGCAAAGCCGCCCTCCGGGCGGACTTTTTGGCTAGCTCCTGCGGAGGGCTATTGGTGGGCCTCGGCCCACCACCTGTGTTTTGATGGGCCTTCGGCCCACCAAAACTTTGTCCCACCCATCCCTTTGTCCATCACCCCATCACCCCATCACCCCCCACCCATTCACTCACCCATCACCCCACACCCATTCCATCACCCACCCATTCACTCACCCATTACCCATCACCCTAAATCAAGGTTTCCTCAATTCTCGCAACCCACTTTTTTTCACATTCTCGCAATAGGCTGCTAAAAAAAAAGTAAAAAAAAAGTGATCGGATCATCTCTAAGTGGGCTTAAAACCTTCCTTGGTCGACCCGGTTCCAAAAATGTGCCACATGAGGGGATTCCGCCACAGGGGGCGGCACCTATCGCGGACAGACAGACACACACACACACACTTTCGCTTATATTATTATAGATTGAAATTTTAAGCTAGCATTAATTATATCAATTATATATATGAGAAAAAGAATTGGTCCTATGATTGAGCCTTGTGGTACACCTCTGGATATAGATATAAATTGTGATGTATCATTATTACAAAAAACAGATTGTGATCTGTTACAGAGGTAACTGCGAAAAAGTTGTAACAGTACACCCCTTATCCCGACATGTTTTAATTTATCTAACAAAATACAATGATTTAATGAGTCAAATGCTTTGGATAAATCAATGAAAAGTAGTAGTAGTAGTAGTAGTAGTAGTAGTAGTAGTAGTAGTAGTAGTAGTAGTAGTAGTAGTGGTAATAGTAGTAGTATAGTAGTAGTAGTAGTAGTAGATAGTAGTAGTAGTAGTAGTGGTAGTAAGGGTAGTAGTTAGTAGTAGTAGTAGTATAGTAGTAGTAGTAGTAATAGTATTAGTAGTAGTATAGTATAGTATAGTAGTAGAAAGTAGTGAAAGGGTGGGTAGTAGTAGTAATGGTATAGTAGTTAGTAGTAGTAGTAGTAGAAAGTAGTAGTAGTAGTAGTAGAGTAGTAGTAGAAATTGTAGTAGTATATAGTAGTGTATTTTAGTAGTAGTAGTAGTAGGGGTAGAAATGGTAGTAGTAGTAAGTATTTGTAGTATATTAGTATAGTAGTAGTAGTAGTAGTAGTAGTAGTATGAAAGGTAGTAGTAGTAGTAAGTGGGTATAATAGTAGTAGTAGTAGTAGTAGTAGTAGTATTAGAAAGTAGTAGTAAGTAATAGTAGTAGTAGTAGTAGTAGTAGTAGTAGTAGTAGTAATAGTAGTTTAGTTTAGTTTATAGAGTTTTTTCCAAAATAACAATTATATACACATAAATAAATATACACATTTTATAGGCATTAGTCTGCTGAGCATGACTCCTTAGCAGACATAAAATCATTAACCTAATTTAAATGCGAATACGATGACGGCAATAATTTACAAATAAAAATTAACATACAAAATATAACTCAGTGAAAAAAATGTTTTTTTTTATATAAAAAAAAGTACCTAAATTTTTAGGGAGCACAATTTACTGTATTTTCATTTTCAATCTATAAGAACTTGACTTTGTAATATATAAATAATGTTTAAGTTTTAAAATTTTAAAAATATTGAATATTGCTGTTTTGAAAGGGCATTGGTAATGCGTTCAACATTTCGGGCCAAAAAAATATATAGAAAATTTGTACAGTGTTGTTCTTGTTGTGGACATAACAAGTTCAATTGTTACCTCTGGTACCTAGGCTGTGATGAAACATTCTAAATTTTTCTGTTGTTACTTTATCATTTAACATTTAAACGTTTAGAAACAAAAATATTTAAGTATAATTCAAATTTTAGTAATTTTTAACTCATTGAATAAAAAGTGTGTAGAGTCATGTTTTCCTCTATATGTTATGGTTCTGATCAATTTCTTCTGAGTGACAATAATTTCCTTTCATTTGACGGCCACGTTTCAACCCCAGATGGACACACAATATATAAAAAGAGGATAACAAGGGAATAATATATACTTTTTAAAACATCAGTTTGTTAAATTGTAACGAATTTTGTATAATATTCCCAAGTTTTTGACAATTTTAAGCAGACTGATTGAATATGATTTTTCCAATTCAAATTTTCATCTATGATTAACCCCCAAAAATGTTGTACATGCACCCTCTTTTGTTCACACCCATCCATATATACTGGACCCATGTTGTTACTACAGATCGATTTGAAATAGCATATAATTAGTTTTTGTAATATTTACCTTTAATTTGTTAGCTGAAACCCATTTACTAATTTTTTTAAATTCAGTATTTAACACCGCATTCAAGTGATCTAAGTTTTTATCCTTAAAGCAGATTGGTGTCATCTGCATAAAGAACATAATTAAATTTATTACTGGCATTGGAAATATCATTTATAAAAACCAAAACAGCAATGGGCCCAGTATTGATCCCTGAGGTACTCCCTGTCAACAGTTTTCAGCACTGATGTTTTCTTATTACATATACAGCTTTGTTTCCTATTTGTCAATAACTTGAAAATAAAATTTAATGGTGTTCCTCTTATTCCTATATTATTTAGCTTATCTATTAATATTTTATGGTCCAGTGAATCAAATGCCTTAGATAAGTCCATGAATATGCCTGCAACATAGTGTTTTCTTTCCAATTACTATAAATTTTTACTTGTGAATTTTTATTATGGCTTTCTCTGTTGACTTGTTATTGCGAAAAACCATATTGATTATCGATAATAATTTAAAAACTTCCAAAAACCCTTTGAATCTATGAACAATAGCTTTTTCAAAACTTTACTAATCGAGGGTAAAATAGATATGGGTCTATAATTATTTTCATCATCATCATCACCAATTTAAATATTGGTATCACTTTAGCAATTTTAAGTTTGTCCGGAAAGCATCCTTGCTGGAAACATAGATTGGATTATGTGGGTGAGAGGGACATCAAAGTAATGTGGGAGTAAGTTTGGAGCAGTTTTGGTGGAATTTCATCCATCCTGGTGCTGTGGGTTTTTCTTTTATAGATTTTAAATATTGATTTTAAACCCCTTCCCTAGTAACAGGATAAAGGTAAAAAGAATTTCCGATGGATTTTGAAAAATTGGGGAGGGAGAGTTTTGCTGTGCACTTGTTTGTTGCGGGGGGAACCAGCTTTTTTTAAGAAAAGTTCATTAAAAATATTTGCAGTGAGGCCATTACTATTTTTCAGTTTAATTTCATTACAATGATTGACTTTTTTTCTGCCCATTAGACTATTTATTGTATTTCCAATTGATTATTATTACCTTGTTCACTCTTAAATTTATCTTGAAATATTTTTTTTTTTTTCCCGCTCGAATAGTGTTACCAGCTTGTTCCTGTAAGCTTTATATCTTGGTCCCTATGACAATGCCATTTTGATGCCAACCTTTCAAGTCTGTGTTTCTCCTGGATACTAGTTTTTATCCTGCAGTTATATAAGGGCTTCTTTCGTTTTTTAACGTTAACTTTAATTTTTCTTAATGGAAAAAAAAGATAAAAATTTATCTTTATATAATCTGTGAAATTTATCATATGCATCATTTGCGTCGTTAATATTTATAATTTGCAACCAATTTTCATGTGATTTTTTCTTCTGCAAATAAAAATTTATATTGATGTCAGAAAAAATCTTCTTTCTACATATGGGATCACACTTATTTACAACTTTTCTAAACTGAGAGTATACTGCAAATGATCTGTTATATCAGTATATACTATGTAATTGTTTATATTATTTTCCAGATGTGAGGTCCATATATGATCTATTAATGAGGCACAGTTTTCAGTAACTCTCGTGGGGTTTTTTTGTTAATGGGGAAGCAGCCATGTGCATACATAACGTTTATGAAATCAAAGACCCCCTGAAATTTAGTTGCTTTTAAGTAAATCTAAGTTCCAAACCCCAGAAAAAATATTTTGTTGTACTTTTTTATCGCTGTATAATCAAAAATTGTCCTTTAAAGCATTAAGAAATTCAAGCATGTTCCCCTTTGGCGGCCTTTGACAGATGCAAACAAGTTTTATTTCCTTACCATTATTCACTTGTACACAGACACACTAAAAAAATGGTTCCATCAACAACACTCCTTAATGATACAAGAACTATACCCACTGGGTATATATATAAAACACACCTCCACCTTTCCCATTTCTGTTCATTGCGTACATATCATAACCTTTTAAAACATACAAAGCTTCGATGTTTTTATCTAACCTAGTCTCCGAGAACCCCCATCACATCAAATTTATCCTTATGGTTAAACACTGATCAATTAATATTTTGGGGATTACTAGCTAGACTTCTAATGTTCATACTTAATACCGAAAATACATCAACTTCACTTAATTTTACTTTAACATCATTGAAATATATATACTGTGAAATTTTTGTGTCATGTTCCCCCTATCAATAATAATGAATCAATACCATTACTGTTCATATCTTGTTCCAGATCAAGCGGATTAAATATCATCTGATCAAGTTCATTGACATACAAAAAGTTTGTGTGGACTGTTTTCACTGTTGGTAAGCCTTTTAAGTTCAACATTACTAATAGAATAAAAGGAAGGTACTGATTGACAGCCATCATTATGCTAAAATTCTCGTTACTTTTCTTTCCTTCTTAAGGAGGAAGGAAATTTATTTCTTCACAATCCTTTTTAGGGTTCTTCCCCTTATCTTCGGTGACTGTGAGCAAGGCGAAGCACCTGTTGGGGGGTGATGAGGCGAGTCTGGACGGCGCTGGGAGGCGGGGTAGGCGGGCACAGCGCCGGCCTGTCTTCCCACCGACACTTCCCCCTCCCCCCCCCACCCACCCCAGTACCAGGCCGAGCCACAGCTCCACCCCCTGCACCAGCCACTACCGGGACAGCTGCAGCAAAATGCTGTAGCTGCTTGCTGCCGATCACGGCCGGCAGCAGGTTGGAAACCTCGCTCAGGGGTGTTGATTTCCCGATGCACTGTCAGTACCAAACCTGTCCTTCACGATGAGCTTAGTATGCCGAAGTAGGCAATTTTTCCCCTTTTGATCCTGCCCGTTTTCATCTGCGGGATCTGAGCGTTCTTGACTGCCTGTGAAGCAGCGCACAAATCATCATTAAG
>JACEEZ010022746.1:47500-55488 GCA_016584305.1 Chionoecetes opilio
GTGTCTGTGTGTGTGTCTGTGTGTGTGTGTGTGTGTGTCTGGTTGTGTGTGTGTGTGTGTGTGGTGTGTGTGTGTGTGTGTTGTGGTGTGTGTGTGTGTGTGTGTGTGTGTGTGTGTGTGTGTGTGTGTGTGTGTGTGTGTGTGACTGTGTGTGTGTGTGTGTGTGTGTTGTGTGTGTGTGTGTGTGTGTGTGTGTGTGTGTGTGTGTGTGTGTGTGTTGTGTGTTGTGTGTGTGTGTGTGTGTGTGTGTGTGTGGTTGTGTGTGTGTGTGTGTGTGTGTGTGTGTGTGTGTGTAGTATCGATAATATCTATAATAATATAACAAATTTTCCCTGTCTGTCTTCTTCTGCTGTCGTCGGGTTGTGTTTTGTGTGTGGGGATAGGTCCCGCTCCCGGGGCCCCAATCACACTAGGGCCATTTTTAAAACAGGCGACCAGGGGAATTTTTTAACCCCACTATGAATGTTCCGATCATTTTTTTTTTTTTTTTTTTGCACCTTTTAGCAAAATTGTGAAAAAAAGTGGGTTGCGAGAATTGAGGAACCTTATTGGGTGAGGGGTAATGGGTGAGTGAATGGGTGGGGGAGGGGTAAGGGTTTGGGGGTGATAGGTGATAAAGGGGTGGGGGGATGGGTTTGGGGGGTGGGGGGTGATGGGTGGGGGAATAGGGGGGGGGGTGATGGGTAATGGTGAGGAATGGGTGGGGGGTGATGGTTAAGGGGTGGTAAATGGGGGGGGGGTGATGGAAATGGTGATTAAAGGGGGTTGGGGGGATGGGAAAGGGGTGAGTGAATGGGTGGGGGAATACTACATTTCTACTCCATGATTCGGGAAAGTTAGAAGGGGCTATCGGGAGAGCCCGTGTTTGGGGGGCCCAAAGGCCCACTAAACAGGTGGGGGCCAAAGGCCACCAAATACCCCTCCGCAGGAGCTAGCCAAAAAGTCCCCCCGGAGGGGGGCTTTGGGGCATTTATAATAATAATATAACAAAAGTAATCTGATGCAAATAAAAATGATAATGTTATATATAAAAAAAACGAAAACAAAAACCCAATAACGAAAAATAATTTTTACAACATAAACACTTTTTGTAATGGCGAAGTTTTAAGTTGAAAATTTAATTTTGAAACCATAAAATCAGGACTGGGGGAAAATGGCGGACCAAATTAAAGGAAAATAAAAACACTGACTCCTACAACCAATACAATCCTTAAAAAGGTATGTTTAAAATAATGATAAAAAACCAAACATACTCTGCCACCTAAAATTTTTGTAATCTAAAATACCTCAAACCGTTTAGAATGAACAACTAAATGCAAAAAAAGTGTGTATGTACACACACAACACACCACACACACCCCCAAAACACACACAAACACCACACCCACCACACCCCACACACACACCGCCCACCACACACCACACACCCATACCACACACACCACACACACACACACAAACAACACCACCGCACACACAACCACACCACACACACGCACACACACACACAGACCACACACACACACACACAAAACACGAACAGACAAACCACACAAACCCACACGCACACACACACACCCAACACACACACACACACAACACACACACACACAGACCACACACAAACACAACAACACACACAACACACACACACCCACATGCCCCAAGGGACACGGACACACCACACCACACACAACACACACACAACACCCCCACACAACACACACACCAACACACACACACACACACACACACCCAGACCCCAACACACAACACACACAAACAACCACACAACTTTTATCATGTACCCCAAAACCCAAAACATCAAGGCCTTCAAGCTTTACAAAAAATTTAAAATCCTTACCAAAGCAAAAAATAAGCGAAGTTTTCCCTTAAACCCAAAATAATTTTTTTAATTTAATACACCCTTTAAAAATGTTTCTTCATCCAAAGACTACTCATCTGGGAGTGTACGGACGGCTACTCGTGCCCCGCGCCATCCCTCCATGACCAGTGAGCCAGTTTTGCGTTTCCCCTGCCATTTTGAACATCACCCCTATTTCCTTCCTAAGGTTTATCGTATATGTGAATCTTTTATTTGCGAAAAGTTTGTTCTATAATATTATCAAATAAAGGCATTAAAATACACTAAAAAAAATCCCTTTATGAAAGTGAAAATATCAGACTTCAATTATACTTAAACTCTTCGCCATTTAATATTTTGCGGGAAAACTTTTTATATGAAAATATCAATAGAAGGGGATGCTCTTAGTTTTCCATTGATATTTTAGTTTTCTGATAATAAATTAGAACATGCAAAAATTAGGTTAATTAAAAAATTCTTTTTGTAACTGCAATAATTATTACTGATTGGGGGGAATCCACCCCTGTCCCCCCTGGTGAAAAGTTTGGGTTTGGTCATTTTGATTTTGTTTTCCTGCATTTTTCACGGAAATCACCACTGTTTAAACACATATTTTGTTTTTTTGTACACAATTTTGGGTAAAAATACAAACATGAAAAACCTAAAAAAAGGGCCCAAAAGACAAAATTTTTTTTCCGATCTCAAAAAATACGTACGTCTAAACCCCATACAAAAATAATATACAAAAAAACACAGGGGAAAAACAAGGTAAAACAAAGGGAGGTTTTGTTGGTATTGACCTGACGTTACCCCCCTCCCTGCCTCCCTGCCTCCCTACTAACTGCCCCCCGCCTCCCACACCTGCCCCCTGCCTCCCTCCTCCCCACTCCGCCCCCCTGCCTCCTACTACCTCCCCCTGCCCCTACTACCTGCCTCCCTGCCTCCTACTACCTGCCACCCTGCCTCCCTCCTCCCCCTACACTGCCACCCTGCCCCCTACTCACTGCCACCCTGCCCCCCTGCCTCCCCCACTACCTGCCTCCCCGCCTCCCCCACTACACTGCCACCCGGCCCCCCCTGCCCCCCTACTACACGCCACCATCTCCCTACTACACTGCCACCCCGCCCCCTGCCTCCCTACTACATGCCACCCTGCCCCCCCTACTACACTGCCCCTGCCCTCCCTGCCCCCTACTACACTGCCTCCTTCCTCCCTACTACACTGCCCCCCTGCCTCCCTGCCTCCCTACTACCCTGCCACCCTGCTCCCTATCCTGCCACCCTGCCTCCCTACTACACTGCCACCCTGCCTCCCTGCCTCCCTACTACACTGCCACCCTGCCTCCCTACTACACTGCCACCCTGCCTCCCTACTACACTGCCTCCCTGCCTCCCTACTACACTGCCTCCCTGCCTCCCTACTCACTGCCACCCTGCCTCCCCCTACACTGCCACCCCGCCTCCCTGCCCCCCTACTACCTGCCACCCTGCCCCCCCTACTACTCTCCCCCCCTTTGCCTCCCTGCCTCCCCCACTACACCCTCCCTGTCTCCCTACTACCTGCCCCCTGCCCCCCTAAAACTCCCCCCCTGCCTCCCTACTAACTGCCACCCTGCCTCCCGCTCCCCACTACACTGCCCCCCTGCCTCCCTACTACACTGCCCCCTGCCTCCCTGCCTCCCCATACAAACCCGCCACCCTGCCTCCCTACTAACTGCCACCCTGCCTCTCTACTACACTGCCCCCTGCCTCCCTACTACACTCCACCCTGCCCCCCCCTACACTCCACCCCCGCCTCCCTGCCCCCCTACTACACTCCCCCTGCCTCCCTCCACACTGCCCCGCCTCCCCGCCTCCCCACACACTGCCACCCTCCTCCCTACTACCTCCCCCCGCCCCTGCCCCTACTCACTGCCCCCTGCCTCCCTGCCTCCCCACTACACTCCACCCTGCCTCCCCACTACCTGCCACCTCCTCCCACTACCTGCCACCCTCCTCCCTACTACAAATGCCAACCTGCCTCCCTGCCCCCCCTACTACCTGCCACCCTGCCTCCCTACTACACTGCCACCCTGCCTCCCTACTACACTGCCACCCTGCCCCCCTACTACACTGCACCCTACCTCCCTACTACACGCCACCCTCCTCCCTACTACACTCCAAACCTGCCCCCTGCCTCCCCACTACACTGCCACCCTGCCCCCCGCCTCCCCACTACCCTGCCACCCTGCCCCCCCTATCACTGCCCCCTGCCCCCCTGCTCCCTCTCACTGCCCCCCTGCCTCCTACTACCTGCCACCCGCCCCCCTACTACACTGCCAACCCCCCTCCCTCTCCCCACTAACTGCCCCCCGCCTCCCCACTACACTGCCCCCCTGCCCCCCTACTACACCCCACCCTCCTCCCTACTACACTGCCACCCTGCCTCCCTACTACACTGCCAAAACCCGCCCCCCTGCCTCCCTACTACCTGCCCCCCCGGCCCCCTACTACACGCCCCCCTGCCTCCCTACTACACTGCCCCCCTGCCTCCCCACTACACTGCCTCCCTGCCCCCCCTACTACACTGCCTCCCTGCCTCCCCACTACACTGCCCCCTCCCCCCTACTACACTGCCTCCCTGCCCCCTACTACACTGCCACCCTGCCTCCCTACTACCGCCAAACCCCCTCCCCACTACACGCCCCCCTGCCCCCCCTACTAACTGCCACCCTGCCCCCCCTACTACACTGCCCCCCCGGGCCCCCCTACTACACTGCCCCCCCTGCCTCCTACTACCTGCCCCCCTACCCCCCTACTACACTGCCACCCTGCCTCCCACTCACTGCCAACCTGCCTCCCTGCCTCCCACTACACTGCCCCCTGCCTCCCCCACTACACTGCCTCCCCGCCTCCCCCTACCTGCCACCCCCCTCCCTACTAACCCGCCAAACCCGCCTCCCCACTACCTGCCCCCCCTGCCCCTCTACCTGCCCCCCTGCCCCCCTACTCACTGCCACCCTGCCCCCCTGCCCCCCTACTACACTGCCCCCTCCTCCCTACTACCTGCCCCCACTGCCCTCCCCCACTACACTGCCCCCCTTTTCTCCCTACTACACTGCCCCCCTCCCCCCCGGCTCCCTACTACACTGCCACCTGCTCCCCCTCATTGCCACCCTGTTCCCTACTACCGCCACCCCGCCTCCCTGCCTCCTACTACACGCCACCCTGCCTCCCCACACTGCCACCCTGCCTCCCTACTACACTGCCACCCTGTCTCCCTACTACACTGCCACCCTGCCTCCCTGCCTCCCTACTACACTGCCACCCTGCCTCCCTACTACACTGCCACCCTGCCTCCCTACTACACTGCCACCCTGCCTCCCTGCCTCCCTACTACACTGCCACCCTGCCTCCCTACTACACTGCCACCCTCCCTCACTGACGAAGTGGCGCAAGAGGAGGAGGATTACATAGGAATAACAGACCATAGGATTACATAGGAATAACAGCCATAGGATTACATAGGAATAACAGACCATAGGATTACATAGGAATAACAGACCATAGGATTACATAGGAATAACAGACCATAGGATTACATAGGAATAACAGACACCAGGAGACCTATTGGTCCATAACGAGGGTATCTGCTGAACTACATACTACTAACTATCAACTACTTGTAAGAAAACAGTTGGAAAATGATACCATGTCCCTAAAGAGGATAGGAACATGGAAGTTTCATAGTGCAGAATGATAGGATATGAAAAATACTAACTACAACTACCACTACTACTACAACTAATCGATACGGGGGACTAGATATGAATTCGCACTATCAATACCCATTTACTTTACAGTGCGCGTCAAGTCTGCTTTTGAATGTAGTTATTGTGCTGGCTCCGACACACACACATCCCCATTTTATTATTACACGCACATACACACAATAAAAAAAGACTTACCAAATTTTGTGTCGTTAATAATCATGTATTGCTTTTGAATGTCATTGTCACTATCATCCTCATTATTGGCTTAAGTTACCGTATTTTCACCGTCAGGAAAATACGAGTGTTAAAGTTTAATAATAATAATAATAATAATATAGAAATAATAATAATAATAATAATAATAATAATAATAATAATAATAATAATAATAATAATAATAATAATAATAATAATAATAATAATAATAAGAAGAAGAAGAAGAGTGTTAAAGTTATAGTGTTACATTGTTTGTTTGTTTTTTCTTTCTTTTTCTCGGTTAACTTTTGCCGCGTGTTGGGTATTCAGCGGGACGGGTGACGAGTGGCTTGTGATGGTGTGTGTCCCATTACTACTTGTGATTTTTATCTGGTCTGGTCATAGGAATTGTTGTTAGATGGCACTTTCCTGTTTGAGAGCTGAGCCCTAACTCTTCCAATCTGCCAAAAAATTTCTCCCACTTCCTCTTCTTCCACTTCTTATCAGTTATTATAATTACAACTGACTTCTAAGAGGAGTTATTATAATCACAACTGGGCTTTAATATAAATAACAAACACATCATGTACCCTCACAACACGCTAATTCAACCCATAACGTTCATAAATCAGAATGAGTCCAGCTTGTTCATCAGTAATATCTTCATCACATATGACTGCCGAGAAACATCAAATGTGTGAAGAGGAAAAGTACAAAATCACGACTGCTGATGCTGCCAATGACCTCCCGGGCCGCGCACAGGTCAGCTTTGCTGCATATTCACGATGTCATTACTGCAGATATTTGCCTGTATACGCTAAGCTAAATGAATAAATAATCCTGTATCCTTTACTGTACGAGGAAAAACAATAAAATATCCTGGATCATTTAGAGTACAAACAACAACAAAATAATAAATCCTCTATCATTTAGAGCAACAACCCAAAAACAAATACTTCATAATCACTGACATTCAAGCCCCAAGGTAATAGATGCTGATTGATTCTATTTTTCATGAGTATATAATTCAACATCTTTCGTTTCATTGATCAACACTTTAAAAATATTTTCTATAAAGGATATGTCACTGTCCTTGTTATTAATATAGGAATTATGATTTAGAGATAATTTTTTTAATGTTATTTTCGTTTAATGAGGTCAGTCTTGATACTTTTGTTCATGTGGATGAAAAGGTTGACCCAAATTCTGATACAGGATTTGACTTGACTTGAGATAGATAGATAGATATAGGTAGATATATAGATAGATAAATAGATGGATAGATATAGGTAGAAATTAGGGAATAAATAAAGGGTAGAAAAGGTAGATTATAGGTAATAATAGAGGATGATTTTTGGTAGATATTATAGATAAATAGATGGAAAAAAGGGGAGTAGGTTTTTAGACAAAAAAAAACAAGAGGACCAAAAAAAACAAAACAGATAAAACAAACAGACAAAAACAATTACAAAATTATATAAACACTTTATTTTCTAAAACCCCCTCACTCTCTCTCTCTCTTCCTTTTTCCTCTCTCCTCTCTCTCTCCCCTTTTCTTCTCTCTCTTTCTCTCCTCCTTTTTCTCTCTCACGCCCCACACAATAAATAAATTCAAGTGACTTAAACAAAAGGGTTTTTGAGAGAGAGAGGAAGGGGAGAGAAGGGGAGGAAGAGAGAGGAAAAAGAGAGAGAGAGAGAGAGAGAGAGAGAGAGAAGAGAGAGAGAGGAAAAAGAAGAGAGAGAGAGAAGAGAGAGAGAGAGAGAGAGAGAAGAGAGAGAGAAGAAGAGAGGAGAGAGAGAAGAGAGAGAGAGAGAGAGAGAGAAGAAAGAAAAAAAAAAACAGGTAATGAATTTGACAAAGGACCCGAAAAGTTAATTGAAGGGTTTAAGGGAACTTTTCCGGCCTTTTCCCCTTTTCTTCTCGCTTTTCTCTTCCGCTCCTCCCCTCTCCCCCTCTCCTTCTCTCTCTCTCTCCCTCTCTCTTCTTCCCCTCTCTTTTCTCTCTCTCTCTCTCTCTCTCCTCCTCTCTCTCCCTCTCTCTCCCTTCCTCTCTTTTTCTTCTCTTTCCACCCCACTATTATATCATTTCTCAAGACGCAATGAAAGGAGAGAAATTTTAAAACCAAAAATTCGGAAAAAAAAAAAAAAAAAAAAAAAAAAAAATAAAAAAAAAAAAA
>JACEEZ010022746.1:56319-68819 GCA_016584305.1 Chionoecetes opilio
GAAGGGACATAACGAGGGTAATTGCCTCATACATACGAATAAACTAGGACCATAGGATTACAAGGATAAAGACACAGAACTATGTCCTAACGAGGTACTGCTGCTCATACAAACTATCAACTTGAAGAAAACAGTTGGAAAATGATACCATGTCCCTAAAGAGGATAGGAACATGGAAGTTTCATAGTGCAGAATGATAGGATATGAAAAATACTAACTACAACTACCACTACCACTACAACTAATCGATACGGGGGACTAGATGAATTCGCACTATCAATACCCATTTACTTTACAGTGCGCGTCAAGTCTGTTTTTGAATGTAGTTATTGTGCTGGCTCCGACACACACATCCCCATTTTATTATTACACGCACATACACACAATAAAAAAAGGCTTACCAAATTTTGTGTCGTTAATAATCATGTATTGCTTTTGAATGTCATTGTCACTATCATCATCATTATTGGCTTAAGTTACCGTATTTTCACCGTCAGGAAAATACGAGTGTTAAAGTTTAATAATAATAATAATAATAATATAGAAATAATAATAATAATAATAATAATAATAATAAAAATAATAATAATAATATAATAATAATAATAATAAGAAGAAGAAGAGTGTTAAAGTTATAGTGTTACTTTGTTTGTTTGTCTTTTCTTTCTTTTTCTCGGTTAACTTTTGCCGCGTGTTGGGTATTCAGCGGGACGGGTGACGAGTGGCTTGTGATGGTGTGTGTCGCATTACTACTTGTGATTTTTATCTGGTCTGGTCATAGGAATTGTTGTTAGATGGCACTTTCCTGTTTGTCTGTGTGTGTGTGTGTGTGTGTGTGTGTCATTCACTCATCGTCTTGTCCACGCGAATTGACTCGCGATCCCCAGTTTCACCCTCCCGGTGCGAACTTGGAGCTCATTATTACCGATCTTAGGGTAATGCTGGGACCTCACACATCCCACACACCTTGTCTAGTAGAAATACCTCCTTAACGACTCTAATTATTATTATTTTTGTTTTACATTTGTGCCTATAGCGCCTGTAGGCAGTGACCTGCGTCCTTCGATGCACTCGCTGTCGAAGGTCGAGTTAATCGAGTTAATGGGCAGCATATAGGTGTTCTTAGGCCACTCGATGGTGCAGAAAGATTTTGAAACCTGGCGGGATACGAACTCGGTCCACCGAGCTTGCCAATTCCAGACGCTAACCACTAGGCCAACGCCTTCCCTTATTACACAGTGTCTAAATACTAACATGTATTCAAGTTGAATTACACACACACACACACACACACACACACACACACACACACACACACACACACACACATAGTACAAACACAAACACAAACACACACACACAAACACACACAAACACACACACACAAACACACACACACACGAACACACACACGAACACACACAACACACACACACACACACACACACACACACACACGAACACACACACACACACACACACACACACACACACAGGGTCAAAACGCTGTGAGCTGACCTGCCAATAAATACCTTATGGGCCAAGGGTTACCTGGGCTGCGTCAGATGATTACGTCAACATCATCTTGTCTACGCAGGTACAATCCTCTATTGACCTCGCACGCGCTACCTGTGTGTGTGTGTGTTGTGTGTGTGTGTGTGTGTGTGTGTGTGTGAGTGTGTGGTGCTACAACTCCCACAATAATCACTAACACCAACACCACTACTTTTCATGCTAACTACCACTAAAAATCAACTCTTTCCATGACAAAACATAATACGAGACAATTCAACACGCTCTCCCTGACAAAAACGGGGTCGAAAAGATAACAAACCAGCGATTTTATTACTTGATCCGAGACAATGAGCTCAGGTGTGTGTGTGTGTGTGTGTGTGTTCCCTTCGTCCTGCAATTAGCCGTGCGCTGTGACCTGGATTTGTCTCCCTGATCCCCTCACAACGGCTGTCTCTTTATCTCGGCGTGCATAAAGCCGGTGGTAATAACTGGCAGGAGGGGAGACGCCAAGCTGAATTACTTAGGGAAGAAATGACATGAAGATACTGATTGTTTGGGATGCTTGATTTGCATGTCTCTCTCTCTCTCTCTCTCTCTCTCTCTCTCTCTCTCTCTCTCTCTCTCTCTCTCTCTCTCTCTCTCTCTCTCTCTCTCTCTCTCTCTCTCTCTCTCTCTCTCTCTCTCTCTCTCTAGGCGCCACACAAACACCCAGCGGCTCTCCTAAACTCTTGAGATGAAATAATTTGATAACGCGTCCTCGGTGACAATGCCACACACACCACACACACACACACACACACACACACACACACACACGCTCACACACACACACTCGTAAGCCTAAGGTGAATTGAGGTAATTAAAGTTTAAGGAAGACAAATTGAGTTACGCGAAGTACAATTATGGTTCTGTTGAGGGAGTTGAAAGAGACACATTGTTATCTATACTTTTGTTCTATTGGTTGAGATGTTGTTATATTGAAAGCGTGTGTGTGTGTGTGTGTGTGTGTGTGTGTGTGTGTGTGTGTGTGTGTGTGTGTGTGTGTGTGTGTGTGTGTGTGTGTGTGTGTGTATGTTATCTATGTCTTGATCCTCGACTTTGCTTTCCCTTTCTGCGTCTCACTTTATGTAAAACTATCTCTCTCTCTCTCTCTCTCTCTCTCTCTCTCTCTCTCTCTCTCTCTCTCTCTCTTCTCTCTCTCTCTCTCTCTCTCTCTCTGCAAACAACACGAACAGACAAAACAAATTGCAAGAAAATCAAAGTTATTTCTTCTACGCCGATACATGTACTTGAAGCGCAAAGAAAGAAGAAGAAGAAAAAAAAATTGACAAGAAAATAAGCAAAGTGATACTTCTGGAAATGTAACTTGAAGCGCAAGAAGAAGAAGAAGAGAGTGGAGAGTGAGAACGAGATAGAAAGAGTAGAGAGAGAGAGAAGAGAGAGAGGATAGAGAGAGAGAGAGAGAGAGAGAGAGAGAGAGAGAGAGAGAGAGAGAGAGAGAGAGAGAGAGAGAGAGAGAGAGAGAGAGAGAGAGATGGGAATATAAGGAATGAGGGGAATACAATCTCTGACACCTGACGCTACTGTTTGTCTCCCCTTCCTCCTCCCCCTTCCCCTCTTCTCCCCTCACTCCCCTTCAAGTCTTTATTGTCACAGGATGTTTTGTGTTGTCTTTCGTGTGAGGCTAAACAGGAAAAAAAGGAAGGAAAAAAAGAAGAGGAAAAAGGTGGCAAGAACGTTGACCCGCTTGCAAAGGAGAGAGGAGAGGCGGGAAGGAGAGACGGACCAAGGTAAGGAAGGAGGGAGCAAAAAATGTGTGTACCCTAAACTTTCAATTATGATGATGCTGAACAGAAAAAAAATTAAGATATGAATAGCAAGTGGATTTTTTTTGAGAAAGACAGATGAGGAGGAGGAAGAGCAAAAGTAATAGGAGGAGTTGCAGGAAAATAGGACGAGGAGAAGGAACAGGAGGAGGAGGAGGAGGATTACATAGGATTACATAGGAATAACAGACACCAGGAGACCTATTGGTCCATAGCGAGGGTATCTGCTGAACTACATACTACTAACTATCAACTACTTGTAAGAAAACAGTTGGAAAATGATATCATGTCCCTAAAGAGGATAGGAACATGGAAGTTTCATAGTGCAGAATGATAGGATATGAAAAATACTAACTACAACTACCACTACCACTACAACTAATTGATACGGGGGACTAGATACGAATTCGCACTATCAATACCCATTTACTTTACAGTGCGCGTCAAGTCTGTTTTTGCATGTCTGTTTTTGTGCTGGCTCCGACAACATTTGCTGGTAACTTGTTCCACCGATCAACGACTCTAACATTGAAATACTTTTTACGGAGATCTCTGATGCAACGTTGACCGTTTAGTTTTAAACCATTATTTCTTGTTGTCACTTGAGTTGAAAGCTCGAATAGGTTCTCTTGATTAATGACATCAAAACCTTTTAGGATCTTAAAGGTTTCTATCAAGTCCCCACGGATTCTACGATCCTTTAAGGAAAACATATTAAGTTTCCGCAGTCTCTTCATAAGATGAATTTCGCAGAGATGGAATTTGTTTGGTTGCTCTTCTTTGCACTGATTCCAATTTGGCTTGATCTTTTACGAAACAGGGCGACCAGAATTGAACGGCATATTCCAAGTGCGGCCTAAACCAAGGACGTGTATATTGTGTCATTACTTCGGAGTTTTATGTTCAAAGTTACGTTTAATAACAAGCCCAACATCATATTTGCCTTTTTACTGACAGCTAGGCAATGCGGACTGGTTTTCAGATCATTACTGATGATGACACCTAAATCCTTTTCCTGCTGTACTTCAGTTAACGATTTATTTTGCATTTGATAGTTATATTTGAGGTTATCGTTGCCTATATGCATTACTTTACATTTATCGGAATTGAATTTTAATAGCCATTTATCACTCCAATCTGATAGTTTGTCGAGATCACTTTGTATGAGTTCGCAGTTTTCTCTAGTATATGCTTTACCGCCTAAATTGGTGTCATCTGCAAATTTCGATATTTTAGATACAAGTCCGCAGTCCAGATCGTGATATATATCAGAAAAAGAAGTAGGACCCAAGGACCGAGCACTGAGGCACCCCACTAGTAACATCTAACCAATCAGATGCCTCGCCATTTATTACTACCCGTTGTTTACGATTTGAAAGCCAATCGCCAATCCATGAACATAATTGCTCTCCTAAGCCATGTGCCCTTAGCTTGGTCAATAGTCGCTTATGGGGAACTGTATCGAAGGCTTTCTGAAAATCAAGGTATATTACATCCGAGGGAATTTTAGCGTCCCAGTTTGAATAAATGACATTAAAAAGATCCAGTAGGTTTGTTAAGCAGGATCGCTTATTTCGAAATCCATGCTGGGAGTTTAGTATTGAGTTATTTTCATCGAGAAAAGACACTATTTTATCCCGCAATATTTTCTCAAATAGTTTAACAATCACGGACGTTAGACTAATTGGGGATAATACTTGCTGGCTCTTACTTCCTTTCTTGAATATCGTGTCAACATTAGCTTATTTCCACATACTGGAAATTTTTGTCCCTTCTTTGCGGTTTATTGAAATAATCTTTAATAGGGACGAAGTTGATGTGACATTCGCGAAGTATTCGCGGCGAGGAGAGGGAAGAGGAGGAATTAGGGGAGAAGGACTACCGTCTCCTTATTATACTAATATTAAAATGTGTCCAAGGAACTAAAGCAACACAAACACACACACACGAGTCTTAAGCTGACAGCTGAAAAACTCTGTCCACCTTAATAAAATTATTGGAAAATGTCATGATAATTCATCTCCTCTCCTCTCTCCTCTCTCTCTCTCTCTCTCTCGCTTTTCCCTCTCTCTTCTCTCTCTCTCTCTCTCTCTCTCTTTTCCCCTCTCTCTTCTCTCTCTCTCCTAAAATTCCAAGCACACAAATCGATAAAATTGAATCACAAAGCGGAAAATGCAAATCCTTCTCGCGTCGCTGAGTGCACACACACACACACATACACACACACACACAGACACACACACACACCACACAAAACACACATACCCAAAACACACACAAAGTATACAAGGTAATACTCTCTTCTCTCTCTCTCTCTCTCTCTCTCTCTCTTCTCTCTCTCTCTCTCTCTCTCTCTTCTCGTCTCTTCTCTTCCTCTTCTCTCTTTTCCTCCTCTCTCTCACACACACACACACGTTCAAGAAAGCTGCAACTATGGAATGGAGGAAGAAGTGTTTGAAAGTGTTGGAAAAATAAGTGAAAATAAGGAGAAAGTGGAGGAGGAGAAAGAGGAAAGGAGGAAGGTAGGAAGGAAGGAGGAGGAGGGGAGGGGAAGAGGAGGAGGGGGAGGGGGAGGGGGGAGGGGGGGGGAGGAGGAGGAAGGGGGAGGAGGGAGGAGGAAGGAGAAGGAGAGGAAAAGAGGAGGAGGAGGAGGAGGAGGAGGGAATGGAAGGGGGGGCAAAAGGAAGGGGGGGAGGAGGAGGAAGGGGGGGGAGAGGAGGAAGAGGCAAGGAGTAGGCGGAGTTCTGAGGAAATATAATGTGGCCTTAGATCTCTGAGGAACCCTCCCACCTGTTTTTCACACACACACACACACACACACACACACACACACACACACGAACACACACGTAACGGGTACTCCGTGGGGTAAGGGAAGCACGCTCGGTTCACAACCGAGAAGTCCTGGGTATGATCCCCGGGCGGAGCGGAAACAGATGGGCTGTTTCCTTAAAACCCGAGCCCCTGTCCACCCAGCAGTGAATGGGTACCGGGTGTTAGCCGGGGGTTTGTGACCTGCTCTACGGGGTGCTGGCTTCGGACAAAACTAAGCACTAAGGATGAATGATAAAAAAAAAAGTTGATATGGAGACGGGGCCATACGAGCGTTGCTCAGGCCCTGTAAAATACAACTAGATGAATACACACACACACACACACACACACACACACACACACACACACAAACACACACACAGGTTAGTGGGTTAAAACGCTATTGATGTTAAGAGATGACCTGCCAATACTTGTTAAATAAAACCCGCAGCTTAGGGGCAAAGGTTACCTGGGCTGCGTCAGATGATTACACCAATATCATCTTATCGACGCAAGTACAATCTCCTTCTGACCTCGCACGCGCTACCTGTGTGTGTGTGTGTGTGTGTGGTGCTACAACTCCCACAATAATCACTAACACCAACACCACTACTTTTCATGCTAACTACTACTAAAAATCAACTCTTTCCATGACAAAACATAATACGAGACAATTCAACCCGCTCTCTCGGACAAAAAAAGCGGGGTCGAAAAGATAACAAACCAACGATTTTATTACTTGATCCGAGACAATGAGCTCAGGTGTGTATTCATCTAGTTGTATTCATCTAGTTGTATTTTACAGGGCCAGAGCAATGCGCGTATGGCCCGTCCTCCATATCAACATTTTATCATTCATCCTTGGTGCGTTTTGTGTTGGCGAGCCAGCACCCACCTGGAGAGCAGGTCACAAACCCCGGCTAACACCCGGTTACCCATTCACTGCTGGGTGGACAGGGGCTCGGGTTTTTAAGGAAACAACCCATCAGTTTCCGCTCGCCCGGGGATCGCACCCGGGACTTCTCGGTTGTGAACTCGAGGCGTGCTAACCACTACACCACGTAGTACCCGGAGTACCCGGAGTGTGTGTTGTGTGTGTGTGGTGTCGTCCCTTCGTCCCTGCACTTGCCGCCGCGCTTGTGACTTGGTTGTCCTCCCTGATCCCCTCAACGGCTGTCTCCTTATCTCGGCGTGCATAAAGCCGTTGGTATAACTGGCAGGAGGGGGAGACCGCCCAAGCTGAAATTACTTAGCCGGACAAATGACTTTGATAGACACTGATGTTTGGGATGCTTGATTTGTGTGTGTGTGTGTGTTCCTCTCTCTCTCTCCTCTCTCTCTCCATCTTTTTCCTCTCCTCCTCTCTTCTCTCTCTCTCTCTCATCTCTTCACTCCTCACATCCATCTCTCAGTCTCTATTCTCTCTACTCTCTCTCTCTCTCTCCTCTCCCTCTCCTCTCTCTCTCTCTCTCTCCTCTCTCTCTCCTCCTCTCTCGTCATCTCTCTCTTTCTCTCTCTCTTTCTCTAGACGCCCACAACACACAGCGGCTTTCCCTAAACTCTTTTGAAGATGAAATAATTTGATATGCGTCTTTAGTGACAATGCCAGATACACACACACACACCACCACAACACACACACCCCACACACACACCACACACACACCACACACACACACACACACACACACACCTCGTAATCCTAAGTGAATAGAGTTAATGTAAAGCTTAAGGAAGACAATTGAAGTTACGCGAAGTACAATTATGGTTCTGTTGAGGGAGTTGAAATAGACACATGTATTTATACTTTTTGTTTTAAAAGGTTGAGACGTTGTTTATATTGAAAGTGTGTGTGTGCGTGCGTGGGCGTGCGTGCGTGCGTGCGTGCGTGTGTGGGTGTGTGTGGTGTGTGTGTGTGTGTGTGTGTGTGTGTGTGTGTGTGTGTTTTGTGTGGTGTGTGAATGTGTGGTGTGTGTGTGTGTGCGTGCGTGCGTGCGTGTGTTTGTGTGTGTTTATCTATGTCTTGATCCTCGAACTTCGCTTTCCTTCTGCGTCTCACTTGATGTAAAACTCTTCTCTCTCTCTGCTCTCTCTCTCTCCCTCTCTCGTCTCTCTCTTCTCTCCCTCGTCTCCTCTCTCTCTCTCTCTCTCTCTCTTTCAATCTCTCTCTCTTCTCTCTTCACTCTCTCTCTCTCCTCCTCATACTCTCTTCTCTCCTCCTCTCTCTCTCCATCTCTCTCCCTCTCTCTCTCTCGTCTCTCTCTCCTCGTCTCTTCTCTCTCTCTCTTCTCTCCTCTCTTCTCATCTCTCGGTCTCTCTCTCTCTCTCTCTCTCTCCTCTCTCCTCTCCGCTCTCTCGCCCTCTCTCTCTCTCCTCTCTCACTCTCTCTCGTCTCTCTCTCTCTCTCTCTCTCTCTGTCTCTCTCTCTCTCTCTCTCTCTCTCTCTCTCTCGTCTCTCCTCTCCCTCTTCTTCTCTCCTCTCCATCTCTCTCCTCTCCTCTCGTCTCTCTCTCCTCTCCCCTCTCTCCTCTCTCTCTCCCTCTCATCTCTCTCCTCTCTCTCTCTCTCTCTCTCTCTCTCTCTCTCTCTCTCTCCCAACATTTTCTACTCCTCTTCGTCAAAATATATTATCATTCCATTTATCTGTTAATTACATCTTTATAATAGCGGTCCATGGAAAGCAGTGACTCACAGCAAACACAGGTGACAGCCCCCTCCCCCCCCGTCCCTCTTCCCTTTGGTCCGCAGAAAATTACCACCACCGAAATATCCTCTCGGTTGTAAAAATTTACTAATATCGAAACTGTCTGCGATAACATATATATAATATATATATATATATATATACATACATACATACATACATAGCTACATGTACTATAGATATACACTTATACAGGCAGATGAAACATGCAAGTAGGAAGATAGCCAGACGAGTATATATCTACATTAAATCCTTACATACATGGTGGTGGTGGTGGGTGGTGGTGGCGGTGGTGGTGGCGGTGTAGTGTTGGTGGTGGTGGCGGTGGCGGTGGTGGTGGTGGTGGTGGCGGTGGTGGTGGTGGCGGTGGTGGCGGTGGTGGTGGTGGCGGTGGTGGTGGTGGTGGTGTGGTGGCGGTGGTGGTGGTGGTGGTGTGTGGTGGAGGCGGTGGTGGTGGTGGCGGTGTGGTGGTGGTGGCGGTGGTGGCGGTGGGGTGGGTGGTGGTGGCGGGTTTGTGTGGTGGTGGTGGTGGGTGGTGGCGGTGGCGGTGGTGGTGGTGGTGTTATGGTGTTAAAAGTACGCATTAAAGTTAAATATATACATCCCCTCTCTCTCTCTCTCTCTCTCTCTCTCATCTCTCTCCCTCTCCTCACTTCCTCTCTCTCTCTCTCTCTCTCTTCCTCTCTCTCTCGCTCCTCTCTCTCGGTCTCTCCTCTCTCTTCTCTCATCTCTCTCCCTCTCTCTCTCTTCTCTCTCTCTTCTTTTCTCCTCTCTCTCTCTCTCTCTCTCTCTCTCTCCTCTCCTCATCTCCATCTCTCGATCTCTCTCTCTCTCTCCTCTCTCTCTCTCTCTCCTCTCTCTCTCTCTCTCCTCTCTCTCTCTCCTCTCTCAAACAGATATACACCCACAATAGATAAAAATGAGGAATAAGAGTAGTCAGAGAGAGAGAGAGGGAGAGAGAGAGAGAGAGCGAGAGAGAGAGAGAGTGAGAGAGATAGAGAGAGAGATAGAGAGAGAGAGAGAAAGGAAGAGGAAAAAAAAAAGGAAACCGGTAAGTGAAATTTTCAACAAAGGGATCCCGAAGAAGTTAATTAATGTGGCTTTGAAAGGGCGAACCAATTTCCCTTCTCTCTCTCGTCACCTCATTCGCTGTCCCCTTTCCTCACTCTCTCTCTCTCTCTCTCTCTCCCTCTCGTCTCTCTCCTCCTCTCGCTTCTCACTCTCTCTCCTCTCTCCTCTCTCTCTCTCTCCTCTCTCTCTTCTATCTCCTCTCTCTCTCGTCCCCCCACTATTATCATCATTATCTCAAGAACGCAATGAAAGGGAGAATTATAACCACTCGACAAAACAACAATTAAGAAACGAATTATACTTTGTAGGTGGAGAGAGAGGAGAGATAGAGAGAGGATAGAGAGAGAGAGAGAGAGAGACAGAGAGAGAGAGAGAGAGAGAGAGAGGAGAGAGAGAGAGAGAAAGAGAGAGAGAGGAGAGAGAGAGAGAGATCTAGAGAGAGAAGAGAGAGAGAGAGAAGAGAGAGAGAGAGAGAGAGAGAGAGAGAGAGAGAGAGAGAGACATAGAGAAACAGAGACATAAATTAAAAGAGAAAATAAAAGACAAATACACACAAACATAAACAAAAAAGAAATACCTTCTTCCTTTCATAACTTTTCATCCCCATCACCTTTCCAACCACCACCACCACCATCACCACCACCACCACCATCACCACCACCACCACCATCACCGCCGCCGCCGCTGCCGCCGCGGCGATGGTCATGATAGCCATTGCTACCATGACCATTGTCCCTGTATCTTCCTTTCCTTAGATCAGTAACCTTTCCTTTCCCTCATTCTTTTTATCTTTATTCTATCTCATCTTTCCCTTTCCTCTCCATCATTGTTATTCATTTCTCTCCTGTAGCACATTCTCTACATCCCTTTAATCCTCCTCTCTCCCCTCTCCCCTCTCCTTGACCCCTCTCACTCTGCCCACTCACATCCAGACACTTCCTTCACTTCCCCTCTCTCTCCCTTCTTTTTCCAGAGTGAATTATTTATGAACAGCAATTTATATTATTCAGTTTGAGTCTCACCCTCGCCTTGGCTTCATAACACTCTCCATGATCTGTTGACAAGCCCTTTATCTATATCGTCGTCTGGCTCCAGTTCGAATCCCGTGAAGAAGCCCCGAAAAAATAAGTCGCCGGTTCGATTATGTGAGACGAAGCTTCAGTTGTGTTGTTATGAATCACTACAAATTAATAGATTGTTTTGAAATAGTCTCAGAACGTATGAACGTTTAATGCTAATGATTTATTTCAATTTTATGTCTCCTCCCTAACAATGTATATATGACGGTCTAAAAAAATTGAGTTACAGTCAGATACAGTTTGATTGTTATGCAAATTCTAGTTTAGTTATATTGTTGTAAAAGTGGAATAATATGATTTTTAGTCTTTCATGGTTCAGTGCAACACAATATTTCTTTCTCCCCCCCAAAAAAAATTTGGAGAAGCATTTTCTCTCTCAAAAAAAAAACCTGAATAATCATTTCCTTCGACTAGAAATCCCCTAAGACCGTGTTGTCGGATTCCTCGTGTCCCCCCCCATTTTTTTTTTTCTCTCGTCTCATCATCTCTCTTTTCTCTCGCTCCCCCTCTCCTCCTCCTCACTTTCTCCCCCTCCTCTCTCATCCCCTCATCGCTCTCTCTCTCTTCCTCCCTCCTCGTCGCCTCTCCTCGTCTTCCTCTCTATCGTCTCTCTCTCCCTCGTCATCTCTCTCTCCAGCTCTCAATTCTCTTCTCCGCTCTCTGCTCCCTTCTCCTCTCCCATCTCTCGGCATTCCTATCCTCCCATCGCCGTCCCTCACTCTCTCGCTCTCCTCTCCCATCTCACTTCTCCTCCTCCCTCCTTCTCCTCTCCTCTCTCTCCCCCCACCTCTCATCTTCGGGCCTCTCTCATCCTCTCTCCTCCTCTCGTCAGCCTCTCTCATCTCATCTCTCTCCTTCTCCTCTCTCTCTCCTGCTCTCTCCTATATGCTCTCTCCTCTCCATCGCTCTCACTCTCCCTCACCTCTTCTCCCTCGTCTCACTCCCTCGCTCTCCTCCCCTTCATCTTAACTCGTCCCAATTCTCTCCTCCCTCTCGTCTCTCTCCACTCTCCCCCCCCCCCTTTTTCTCTCGTCCTCCCTCTCTCCTCTCGGCTCTCTCTCCTCTCTCCTTCTCTTCTCTCTCTCCTCTCTCTTCTCTTCATTTTCCTCTCTCTCTCTCCTGCCTCTCTCACTCTCTCGTGCTCCCCCCTCTCACGTCTCTCTCTCTCTCCCTCTCTCTCTCTATCTCTCTCTCCTCCCTCTCTCCGTCGCTCTCTCTCCTCCTCTCTGCTCTCTCTCTCACATCTCTACTCCTCTCTCCTTCTTCTCTCCTCCTCTCTCTCTCTCTCTCTCTCTCTCTCTCTCTCTCTCCCTCATCCCCTCTCTCTCTCCTCTCTCTCTCCTCTTCTTCTCTCCTCTCGTTCCTCGCCTCTCCCCATCTCCATCTCTCCTCTCTTCTCACTTCCTCCCTCTCGCCGTCGGGTTCCTTCTCCTCTCACTCTCCCACCCTCTCGCCCACTCTCCTCCCGCGTCCTCTACTCATCTCTCTCCT
>JACEEZ010022746.1:73819-93819 GCA_016584305.1 Chionoecetes opilio
GAATGCTGCAGAAATTAACAATCATAAGGGGAAGAACCATGGAAGCCAATAATGAGTCACCCACTCTTAAGTGTATTTTAAATTAAGTGTTTTTAAGTTATCCCCTTTAAATGCAAAGGGATTATTTATTAACTCACCTTTAAGAGGGGATACAACGATTGCATGTATAATTCTTATATCTCTATAAAAACAATAGAATGACAAGGTTCTGAAATAAGAGTCAAGAACCACTGATCTATATAAACAATGATCGCGGAAGCCTGGCTCAGCAACACTGGTTCCCACTGTCGCCATCTTGCCAATACCAAAACAAAGCCTGTTTCTTTCTTTCTTCTTTTTTCTCGGCTCACGGTTGCTGTCCTGGTTGTGCTTTTATTATCGCCTAATCCCTCGTCCTGCCAGCTGGGCTGCTATGGTCCTGTACAACCAGACCATGACCTGGAAGTGGCAATCGTCCACCTTTGAGTAACACCACCACAAACACACAAAACGCCCCCACCCAACAACACACACCCACCCCACACACACACACACACACACTACACCAACACCCCCCCCACGGCCACACACACATCCACTCACACACAACCCCACACCCCATCCACCCACCCCGCCACAACCCACCCACCCACAGACACCTACACCCACACCCACACACACCCAGACAGAACCCACACCCCCAACCCACACCCACAACCCACCAACACACCCCAGAACACACACCACAACCTCACAAACCCACAACACACTCCCCACCACAGCCCATCCACTCTTAATCCATCTAATCATCTAACCACATCCAGTCATCCCACCTACTAGTTTAAAAAAAAATAATAGGTGGTATGGTAATAATACTTTTTTTTATATAGGTAGATATAGATATAAATATATTTGTTATACGTGTTAACAATTAAGATGGGAACGGAAGCAGGAGCTGAACACTAAGATGATGTGACACAAGCCGGTATTACACGGGCACGTTTCTTGCTCACTGAGCAATTTCACTGAGCTGCTTCAACGAAACTATTACAACGGTGTACCTGTTTTTTGGGATTGAGCAACAATGCATACAGACCTTGAGTGCGGTTATGATACAAATTATCATAGCGCTTCCTATAAGCGGGTGCTTGTTCTAATGGAGTTCGCTTTATTTTGTCGAGAAAAAAAAGAAAAAAAGTATACTTTGTGGTTAAAAAGTTAGGTTATGTTTTCCCATTACAAACCTATAAGGTTAGGTTAGAGTTCATTAAAACCTTTAAGGTTAGGTTAGGTTTCATTAAAAACCTATAAGGGTTAGGTTAGGTTTCATTAAAACCCTTAAGGTTAGCTAGTTAGTTTCATTAAAACCTATAAGGTTAGGTTTCGGTTTCATTAAAACCTATAAAATTAGGTTTAGGTTTCATTATTATTATTTTTTTTTTTTTGTGGGGTTGCGCAAAATAAATCTTTTCCATTGCAAAAAGCACCTATTGTAGGCCAAGAAAAAATAGTTTTGTGGTGTCTCTGAAACGACCGCGACACTCTCGTCCCCATTATTACCAAAGGTTTGTTTCTAGTATATATTGAAACCATAGTCGTTTCGTAAACTCCAGCTCAGAGTTGAACTTGACTACTAGAGTAAAGAACGACACCGACAAAAAAAAACAAAACCAGGTTGTACGAAATACTCACATCAGTGTACTAAACCTAACTACTTTCAATTCAATATACCTATATTAAGAAAGGTTTTTTTGATTAGGAAGGAGGGGAATGGATTTCCGAGGTTTTGATTCATTTAACTTCCTGTAATCCCCGAGAGTAGCTTCTATGGACCACTGTGGCCCGTGCCGTCCCGTGGCCGCGGCGGTACGGGGCTGACGGCCCGCCGGTTATAGTGGAGAGAACTGCGCGTTCGCTCTTTAAGGTCAGACCACACACCTCGGCGGGGATAACAACCGCCCTCTTAGTCTCTCTCCCGCTTACCACATACACACACCTTCACTACACAGCCTTACGGCGGCCTTGCACAC
The DNA here is from genome assembly GCA_016584305.1 of Chionoecetes opilio. Taxonomy (NCBI): domain Eukaryota; kingdom Metazoa; phylum Arthropoda; class Malacostraca; order Decapoda; family Majidae; genus Chionoecetes; species Chionoecetes opilio. The sequence continues at coordinate 75,829 of JACEEZ010022746.1, forward strand.
ACACCTGTCACTACACACCTGTACGGCCCTCGCAACACACCTTCACAACACACCTGTAAGCGGCCTCGCAACACACCTTCACTACACACCTGTACGGCCTCGCAAGACACCTGTCACTACAACACCTGTACGGCCTCGCAAACACACCTGTCACTAAAACACCTGTACGGACTCGCACGAACACCTGTCACTCAACACACCTGTACGGCCTCGCAAGACAACCTGTCACTACACCCCTGTACGGCATCGCACCACACATGTTGTCTGTGTATCACCGTAAATAATGACTTGAAGGTTCAACATGCACTAGGGTGGAAGTTTAGTAGTAGTTAGGTGTTAATAGTAGTTGTAGGTGGTATAGTAGTAGTAGGTGGTAATATATAGTAATTAGTAGGTGTTAATAGTGTAGTAGGTGGTATAATGGCTATCACTGCCGCAGCAACACCCAGCCACTGCCTGGCCGGCCCATGTATTTGTTTTGGTAATTGGCAATTGCGGCTGGTGACTGGTGGCTGACTTCAGTATCTTCGGCCACGCTAGCCCCAGATCCGCGACCATGCTATAAGAGATCAGTGGTCAAGACATGATGTACACCCCCGCATTGCGTTCCCCTGGAGAGTCACGCCTGATGCCTTTAAACTCTCGCTTACCCTGATGAACACCACCTACCAAACGCTTTATTAAAGTTACGATGCTGATTGACTCCCCAACACTGACGTAATCGCGCTGATAAGGTTGTTATAATTTGCTTTCCCTTTGTACGTACCTAAACACAAAACACACACACACGCCACGCAGAAAGGGCACGCACGCACGCACACACACACACACCACACACACACACACACACACACACACACACAACACAACATAGCCACACACACACCACAATCACACACACACACACGGTCACCCCGTCGTTTTATACTATATTTCTATTTCCTTAAAGAGAAAAGCCAATGGCCCGGGAAATTAGTTCAACGCCAAAAATGTGAATCGGAAATGATAATGGTAATGGTGTTGTTGTTGTTGTTGTTGTTGTTGGTGGTGGTGGTGGTGGTGGTGGTGGTGGTGGTGGAATGTCAATAATGATGATCATGATAGTAGTGGACCAGTGGTAGTAATAATAATAATGACAATGATGGTGATAATAGTAATATATAATAATAGCAAAAAGAATAATAATAATAATTTAGGTAACAATAATAATAATAATAATAATATTAATAATAATAGTAATAATAATAATAAAAACAATAATAAATACCATTTTGCCACATAGCTGGCCTTCTCCCGAACAAGTGGAGTAGCAAACCACAACACGCAGATTGCTCGAAAACGTTTAAAACAATGAACAAACAAAAACTTCAACACATCACAAAACTAAGACGGGGTTTCAATTTGCTTTAAAAAAAAACATTCCTCTTTTCAAATGTTGACATACATAGATACACATCACATTTTTATCATCAGTCATTTTTCATCAAGATTTCTGCACTCTTTCTTAAGGTTTCCACTATCTGTCGATCTATCTATCTATCTATCAATGTTCGTGTGTAAGTGTGTGGAAAGGCATAGCGTACAGGGTACACTGATTTAGCCTTACTCACAAACACACGTACATACACTTCAAATACCGATATAATTCTCTCACTTTAGCTGAAAATCTGTCATCACAAAAAATGCCATCCCAACCAGGCCAATTAGGTGTCCCAAGCGTGTCCAAGTGTCCTCGAGTGTGCACAGATGTCCCAAAGTGTGCACAGATGTCCTAAGGTGTGCTCATGTGTCCCAAGGTGTGCTGAGTGTCCCCTGCCGTGCCCCAGTGTCTACAGGTGTGCTGAGTGTCCCCTGCCGTGCCCCAGTGTCTACAGGTGTGCTGAGTGTCCCCTGCCGTGCCCCAGTGTCTACAGGTGTGCCAGGTACCCTCGTGATGACCTGCCCGTCGGGGAGCCTAAACAATTGGTCTAAAGTACTAGACCAGCGGTTCTTAACCTGGGGGACGCGCCCCTTTAGGTAGGGGGGCGTGAGCCAAGAGAGCAAAATGAACTGTCAAGTATTTAACTTTAAGCTCGGCCTTCGCTCGCGAGGGTGAGCGAAGCAAGTCGGTACAGAGAAGCAAGTGTGGGGAACAACACTGCCAACAAACACGTTTTTCTAACTCAGAAGACTTTTATGCAATGTTATTTTTTGATATTTCCATTATTATTGTTATTATTGTCATTAAAATGATTGTCATTATCATTATCGTTATCAACATTATTATTTTTTTGTTATTATTGTCATTATTATCATTATTATCATTATTACTATTATTATTATTATTATTTTATCAAAATAACCATTATTACTATTATCATTATTCGTATCGTTATTATCATCATTATTATAATTATGTTATCATTATCTATTATTATTCTAATTAGTATTAATATTATTGATTTCATCAATATCATTATCAGCTATTGTTATTATTATTAATGTTTTTATTATTATTATTATCATACGGCCGGAGCGTTATCTGGTTTTTTTTTTTATAAAGCTCTCGCTCGCTTTCTCGCTCCCAGCGTGGTCGCGCCCTAATAATGGTAGGTGTTAATACAAGGTGCAATAATATATTGAATAATAATATTATGATATGCTCAATAAAAGTGTTAAAGACATGCATTTTTTCAGTTTTTCTATTTGATTCAGGATTATTTTTAAATATCTTGGTTGAAAAAGTGAATGGGGGGCATGGAGGCATGGACCAACTACTGAAGGGGGCATGGAGGGAAGGACCAACTACTGAAGGGGGCATAGAGGCAAGGACCCACTACTGAAGGGGGCGTGGTGGTGAAGGGGGGGCGTGGAGGCAAGGACCCACTACTGAAGGGGGCGTGGAGGCAAGGACCCACTACTGAAGGGGGTCATGGAGGCAAGGACCCACTACTGAAGGGGGGCGTGGTGGTGAAAGGGGGGCGTGGAGGCAAGGACCCACTACTAAAGGGGGTCACGGAGGCAAGGACCCACTACTGAAGGGGCATGGTGGTTCAAAAGTTAAGAAACACTCGTCTCAACACAAGCTTTTCTTTCTCAGGTTCGAAGCCAGACTCGCGGCGACGGTTCAGCCACTACGCCACGAGAGTTCGGTGTAGATGTTACACACACACACACACACATACATACACATACACACACACACACACACACACACACACACACACACACACACACACACACACACACACACACACACACCAAATACACACACACACACACACACACACACACACACACACACACACACACACACACACACACACACACACACACACACGCACACGATTGAAGGCTTAATTAGCTACAAATACTAACGCTATTATCTTTTTCATGACGAGCATTAATCAATACCGAAAGGCATCGAATAATTGAATAGAAATTTACAAGGCTATTGTTTAGTCCTTTTTCTGCATTCAGAATATTTATTTTTCAGCTAATACGTGAGGCAAAAAGGTGACAACAAACATATTAATTACCACTCAGAGCAAAGAATTACAATACAATACATTATTACGCGATTTTATAATCTACTTATCCTTTTTTATCAATTTACCATTTTCAGTCTAATTAAATGATAAGCGCGTACACACACACACACACACACACACACACACACACACACACACACACACACACACACACACACACATCCCACACAACACACACACACACACACACACACACACACACACACACACACACACACACACACACACACACACACACACACACACACACACACACACACACACACACACACACACACACACACACACACACACACACACACATGATTTGTAGAGAAGCACCTGTGTTCAGCTTTTTCTTTAATTTCTTTTCCTTCGCCCTGAATCCTCTTAATACGTTATGCATTTATATCCTTGAATGATTTGTCACCTTGTGTCGATTTGTTGCCATCATTTATACAATACTGTACTGGAGGAAGAGGGGGAGGAGGAATACAAAGGAAGAACAGACAACAACAGCCCTACCGATCGCGCACGACCACACACACACACACAACACACACACACACACACACACACCACATGGGCCAGACGTCTACCCAGCTGACTAATGAATACTCCTTCCCCCCTTTTTGAAACCCTACGTGAACACACACGCTTTTGGGAGAGATGGAAATAGAAGGGAGGAAAAATAAGGGTGGTCCTTTTTATCGAAACCGAACGAATTGTACACTAACCGACCCTAACCGACCCTAAAACCAGGGCTCAAACAAGGTTAATGTTGGTTCTGAAGGTGGTGGGGGTATGCAGGTATCCAAACATGCCCTTGACAAAATTTCAGATCATACCTGGTCGCTAAGTGGGTTCAAAACCGTCCATTTTTAATATCTGCTTCTCCCGGGGGCCGAGCCCGGACATTGTATGCCGAAAAAAGTGTCCGTGTGACACGGCCCTTTACCTAAACCTTACCTAACCTTACCTTACCTTAACCTAACTAACCTAACTAACCTAACCTAACCTAGACCTAACATAACCTGAACCTGAACCGTAAACCTAACCTAACCTAACCTACCCTACCTCATCCCCTACCCCCAACCCTACCACCCGTTTCCGTTCAGTGTTCGTCGTTTTTTCGTAAGGAGTAGTACCATCAAACATAACACTCGTAAAGCCAAACCCCAGTAAACAAAGAAGTCCACATAATGGGGAGAAGTCCTTTGACTCTTTAACGTGTTGATATTCCTGTAACGTCGAGGGATTTCATTTATATATCTTCTATTTTGTCCGTGTGCTTGTCCTTTGTCCATCATGTAACCATTCAAGCCAAACGCGAGGGAGGACGCCGATCGTGCATCAACGAAAAATGAGGAGGCTAATGAAGTGTATTTTCTTATCTCTTACAGTTTAATAGGTAGGTCAACAGTAAAGCTCAACATATTTTAAGTTGAATTATTTAAAGAACCGATCAACAGTTTTGAGATAAAAGTACAAACCTGGTAAAAGTTCCAAGAATGGAAAACAAAACATTTAAGAATATTTTTGTCATGGGGAAGAGGATATTGTTTGTCATGGAATAGGAAAGAGGGGAATATTTTTGTCATTGAAGGAGGAAATAGGAATATTTTTTTTGTCATGGGGAGGAAAGAGGAATATTTTTTTGTCATGAAGGTAGGAAAAAGGGGGCAAAAAAATATTTTTGTCATGAAGGAGGAAAGAGGAATATTTTGGTCATGAAGGAGGGAGAGGGGAAATATTTTTGTCATGAAGGAGGAAAGAGAGGAATATTTTTGTCATGAGGAAGGAAGAGGGAATATTTTTTGTGTCATGGAGGAGAAAGAGGGAATTATTTTTGTCAGAGGAGGAAAGAGGAATATTTTTGTCATGAAGAGGAAGATGGGAATATTTTTTTGTCATGAAGGAGGAAAGAGGGGAATATTTTTCTCGTGAAGGAAGGAGGAAAAAAAGGAGAAATGGTGGAGGAAAGAGGAAAAAAGTGAGGCAGGTAAATTAAGTATTGATAATGGAAGAGATGGAAAGAAATTACAAAAGCCCGTCCTTATAAAGACCTTACGTAGCGGTCACTCACACATTCCTTTTATAATCTTCCTTTACTTCCAGTTCTAATCTCTTTCTCTCTCTCTCTCTTCTCGTCCCTCTCCTCTCTCTCTCTCTCTCTCTCTCTCTCCTCTCCTCTCTCTCATACTCTCGTCTCCTCTCTCTCGCTCTCTCGGTCATCTCTCCATGTCTCTCTCCTCTCTCTCCACTCTCTCTCTCTCTCTCTCTCTCTCTCTAACCATTTCGTCACAAGCCATCTTTAAACTGCTCCTCTTTTCCCGCTCACGTTCTTCTCTTTTCAAGTTTATCTTTTTCTCTCTCTTTCAAACTTCTCCACATTTTCCTTGTATAATTTTCTCTTTCCACATATATATTATTTTTCTTTCCAGCTTGTCCTCCTTTGCCATTTCACGTTTTCCCAGTATTTTACTTTCTAACTCTGCTTTTCTTTCCTTTGCTAATACCCTTCCCACTTTTAATAGTTTATAGCAATTTCTTTTACTTCATTTTTTAAGCTATCTCCTCATCTTCCTTTATAAACATTTTTATCACCTTTCTTCCTGCATTATAACTTCAAACATTTTTATTATATTTTCAAGTCTTTTCTTCTCTTACTTCCAAACACTTTTCCAACATTCTATATATCTGCCTCTCATGATAACCTTTATTCTCTCTCCTTCCTCTCATCCTAACCTCTTCTCTTTTTCTCTTCCTTCCAAATACTTTTTCTCACATTCTTATATATCCCGCTCTCATGTTAACCTTATTTTCACTCCTTCCTCTAATCCTAATATCTTTCTAATCTTCTTTCAAAAGCCACACCTGAATATCTTGATGCCAATAATTTACTATGTCACTTAAAAAGAAGGCATGGTTGAAGACTATTCCTAAGTCTTATAATATCCCTCCCAAAGCTTTTATTTTTTGTTATTCCTTCCTTCCTCTCATTGATATCCTTTTCTAAGCTTGTTATTTTACAGGTAACGGGATCTACCCATGTAAGATACAGGTCTATGACGTGTAGGGGTGATAGCCAATGATGCCTTCCTGATAGGCAGGTAAGGCCTCTTTCACACGGCGCGGGCAATGCCCGCGTCCGCGCTTAAGCGCGGACCCGCTTAAGCTAATTACTGATGTTTTCAATGTAATCTTTCACACGGCAAACGGGCGTTCGCCCGGCTTGCGGACAACACCGTGCGCGGGTGAAATTGCGCGCGGGCGCCCCTTGGGTCGCCCGCGGGCCCGCTCCGCACTTGATTATAGGGTACAGTGTTTAAAGTGCGTGTCTTCACACGTTCCCGGGCAGCTCCGCGACACTGCGCATTTCTCCAGAGGAAACTCATTCAGTAGCCGATTGATTTCAACGTGACTGGTTGTGGTTACTGTCCCTTTGTACTTAATATGGATGCTGATAATTTGACACAGTAGCGTTATATCACTTGTGCAGGAGAGACCAGCTCTGTGGGACAAATCACGTGAAGAATATTTCTACAATCAAGGGATGAATCCATAATTTACGCATATGTCTCCCTCTTCTTGGTGTAAATGTTAATAGGGTAAAGGAGACGAAGGCGAATCATGGTCCTAATCAAGTGCGTGCACAACACAAACTGGGCTGGCGCGCGGGTGCGGGTTGTTACACCCGTGCCGTCCCCCTGAAAAGAACGCGGAAGTGGGTGTGTCCCGCACTCAAGCGCGGACGCAGGCATCGCCCGCAACAGTGTGAAAGAGGGCCTCACTTGATTTGCTGCCCAGAGATATACATCATATGGGTAATATTTGCAGTGTCGAGCGGGTTACAGTACGGCTTGCGATTTAGTACGTATAAGTATTGTAGAATAAGTAAAAAGTAAGTGCCAGGAAGCGAGTGAGACAATACTATTATTATAAATATATATTGTATTATATATATATATATATATATATATTATATAGATATATATAATATATATATATATATCTATATATATATATATAATATTATATATATATATCATATCCACACTTATAAGTTTATGTATATGAATATAAAGTCTAGGTTCTTCAAACGGCCCCAATGAACTTAAGTCTTAATAACAAGCCGAAACAATTATTCGTGACAAGTACTCCGTCACTCACAGGTGAGTGGGTGCTCAAGACTCACATGGAGTTCTTAACCTTAGGAGCGCCAGGATCGCGTCTCCCCTTCTTCTGACTTCCGGCCCTCCGCCGTCTTATAAGGAAATTTATTTCTTGCACAGTTGTTTTATCGGAACTGCTGCTTGCGTGGATGAGAAGGTCCGCTCGCTGTTCACACGCCGATGACACAAACACACCCAACGTTAATTGTGTCTGTTCCCTTGTGATTGCTTAGCATCTAAGATAAGTGGCAATTAACCACAGGCACACACAACACAAGGACTATACATTCTCAAGAATGCAAGCAGCAGCGGAACAACACAATTCTTGTCGAATGTCCAACATTATCAGGCGGTCATTGTCTGTTCCGAGCAACACAATAACATATTTGTTGCTGAAGAGGCGACACACTACATACCACCTCCAACATGAATACATGCTGCGTAACAATATGTTACTCCATACACCTTACTAACATATAATATATCCAGTGCCATACATCATACCTAACCTCCTCCTAATCTTCTTTCAAAAGCCACACTTTGAATATCTNTGGAGAATTCACTACTCCTGGTAATCTGTCTAGAGTAACAAATTACCGTTGTTTTTACAGACCACTTAATGCCAACAGGAATTTCTGTGATGGAAACTTGGTCCAGCCCTTCACACCATTCACTTATGTACATTTGTTGAGTTTGTTCCATGAATAATACTTACAGTCGGTAGAGGCATAGGTATGGACAGTAATAATTGCCTCGTCAGCAAATTCCGTTCTATTTTATGTCACACTAGCCGCAAAGCCGCCCTCCGGGCGGCCTTTTTGGCTAGCTCCTGCGGAGGGCTATTGGTGGGCCCTCGGCCCACCACCTCGACTCGGCCCACCACCACGACTCTCCAGATAGCCCCTTCTAACTTTCCTGAAATCATGGATGTAGAAATGTATGTATTAACGCCAACCCATTCACATCATAGCCCCTTCTAACTTTCCTGAAAGCAAAGCCGCCCTCCGGGCGGACTTTTTGCCTAGCTCCTGCGGAGGGCTATTGGTGGGCCGCAGACTCTCCAGATAGACCCATTACCCACCACCTCGGCCCACCAAACACAGACTCTCCAGATAGCCCCTTCTAACTTTCCTGAAATGTATGTATTCCCCCCACCCATTCACTCACCCATTACCCATCACCCCCCACCCATTCACTCACCCATTACCCATCACCACACACCCATTCACTCACCCATTACCCATCACCACACACCCATTCACTCACCCATTACCCATCACCCCCCACCTATTCCCTCACCCATCACCCATCACCCCCCACCCATTCACTCACCCATCACCCCACACCCATTACCCATCACCCCACCCATTCACTCACCTATTACCCATCACCCTACATCAAGGTTTCCTCAATTCTCGCAACCCACTTTTTTTCTTCAGTTCTCGCTAATAGGCTGCTAAAAAGAAAGAAAACAAAATTGATCGGATCATCCTATAAGTCCTCTCCTCTCGACCAAACACACACTGTTCGTACGTCTCACAGAAGCACACGCAGTTTCAAGGGCATCAGTTGCATCAAGTAATTATGTACATATTCACTACGAGAAAAATACATTTTCACTTATTGTGATTTGGCCAGGTTTACTACTTACTGATTTTCGAATATTCTGCAGCGGTGTGACATGTATAGTACATCATTTCAATTTTGCTGGTGGCAAAAATGTGAAATTCTACCGAGCTGAAATTATAATGTACCTACTATGTATATTAGCAACCATAGCAATATTTCAGTAGTGTGTATATTTACGTACCAATGCAAGTGCTTATATCTAACTGTAAACTGCTTAGTTGGCTATAGATAAATATACAGATAAATATGATTAAGAAACTCTTGAGGGCTGCTACCCCGCCTCGCGAGACAGAAGTGGTTCAGTACGTCGCCCAAGTTAGTACTATATAAATTACAGTAGTTGATACGGATTGGGTACGGATTGATATACTGAAATATCAAGATCAAGAACTAGGTAGAAATGTCGTACAATAGGGAACTCCGTAGTGTAAGGGTTAGCACGCTCGGCCCACAACCGAGAAGTCCCGGGTTCGATCCCCGGGCGGAGCGAAGACAGACGGGCGGTCTTCTTAAAACCCGAGCCCCTGTCCACCCAGCAGTGACTGGGTACCGGGTGTTAGCCGGGGGTTTGTGCCTCGCCTCCCGGGGTGACGGCTTCGGCCAAAACTGAGGGGTGCCGTTGATAAGGCTATACCCCTAATACCATCGGATCGGATCCGATCGGACAGTCGTAAGTGTCGAAATGTTGTAGAAAATAGAAACCCTTGTCGACGTGAGAAATTGAAACACACAGCAACGTGAATAATATTATTACGGTAGACGAGAGTTTCAGGTATACGTACTGTCATAGATCACTATATACCTGGACTGCGCACGGAATATCGGCCTGTCGCGCAAGGGCCCGAAGTCGGAGGGCCGCTCGGATTCATATATATATATATACGGATCATATAGGCTGGTTTATCAGTATATATGATATAATGTAATCTTCGTAAATGTTTGTTCTATAATATTATCAAATAAAAAACAGTAAAACACGCTAAAGAAATGCCATTACGAGACTATGAAGAAATATGCATTAACTTAATATTCACTTCAACTCTTCACCATTTAAAACTTTGCGAGTCAACTTTTCTCATGAAGGGTATCAATAGAAGCGCAATTTTATTAGCTTTCCATTGATGTATTTCGTTATCTGATAAATTAATTAGAACCATGCATAAATTAGCGTTAAATAAATAAATAAAATCATCAATCGGGTAATTTTCCCGATTGATGATGTTATTTATTTACTTATATATTTCGTTTTCTGATAAATGAATTAGTACCATGTATAAATTAGCGTTGACTAAATAAATAACCTCATCAATCGGGAAAATTACCCGATTGATGATATTATTTATTTAGTTAACGCTAATTTATGCATGGTTCTAATTAATTTATCAGATAACGAAATATAACAATGGAAAGCTAATAAAATTGCGCTTCTATTGATACCCTTCATGAGAAAAGTTGACTCACAAAGTTTTAAATGGCGAAGAGTTGAAGTGAATATTAAGTTAATGCATATTTCTTCATAGTCTCGTAATGGCATTTCTTTAGCGTGTTTTACTGTTTTTTATTTGATAATATTATAGAACAAACATTTACGAAGATTATAGTATATCATATATACTGATAAACCAGTCTATATGATAGTCCATAGACCACTATATCTCTTTGTTGGGCGCCCCGCGGGCCCCTATGCAGCCCCGCTATTCAAAACATTGTCGCGTGAACAGTCCAGATATACAGTGGTCTATGGTACTGTATATACCCCGTCGAAGTGTCCTCCACGACCGTCAAAGAGTCTGTGAAGATATTCTGGGCGAATCGCTAAGTCTGCCTCGCCCATCAAAGAAACAGGTGCACAGGAGCAGCCCGGATGTTGCATGTGCCACCGAATACTATCGCATCACCATCTATCTTCCCCCGTATGTGTGGGGGCCGATATATTGGCTGCAAGAGAGATGTGATGATATATGCTCGACATGCGTGACAGTTTGTGGATCTCATACCCCGATATGTTGTTGGCAAGTTTGCTGATAAATTGATTGGTTAATTTGATTTGTTTTATCAGGATGATCTTCCAGGTACAGCGGGGGAATATTATAATAGTTGTTGAGGTGCAGAGGTGATTGTTTGAAGTTGAAATTGAACTTTGAAGTTAAGTAATTTGAACCTTTTGAGGTACTAAAACATTATCAGCAAAGTGGGTGATTTAGCCAAACATCAACGCGCATGAAGTGCAGTGTGCTTTAACATACCTCATAGTTAGTCATTGTGCCCTGCCCCCCCCCCCCACCCCCGGATTACAGTTATAACTGCGCCCCTACATCCATGTTATATTCCGAAGTGCTTCCAACCTCTCATGCCCCATGACCACCTCGCCTCACCTCGTTTTGAAAACAAACAAACACAAGAGTGGATATTGAGAAGAATTCCCGGTTCTTTTACGCAATCTTCAGAAGACTTTTCCCTCACTAGTCATTCTGACACAACATTGGTAACACATATATGATAATAAGAATCACACAGAGAAACAACATGACAAAATTAACACCAGAAATAAAACCCAAACTTAACACTATAACTAAACGTTGCTCTCAGAAACTTACTTACAACCTACTATACTACACATACTATAATACTACACTATATACTACAACCTACTACATACATACTACATACTGTTGGAGGAGAAGGAGAGAGGACAAGTCACACACCCACGTGTACCACGTGGTCGGAAAAGATAGTCTGCCCCAGGGTAGGCTGAGCGGGTTTATATAGGGGGTAGGACTAGGAACACGTCCCGAAACCGTGTTCGAGGTCTTACCTACGATTGTAAAGCACGTAAAGAGTTAACAGGGTGGAATTTTTGAAGCATGAATACGTATATTCGAACCATACCTCTCACACGTTACTCAGGTTTACGGTTACGTCTCAGGTACAGCCGGAAGCGCACGGTGATGTTTAGTTACGTAGCCTTAACCGTGCTGGGTCTGGTGTCTGCCTGGCTCCCCCTCCTCTCCCTCATCCTCGTGGCTCGCTTCTGCTATGGGACTCTTGACGCCTTCTGCACCTACTCTTCCTTCATCCTCTGTGAGTTTCCTTTATACTGTATGCCAAAACTTATTCATTGAAAATTATTAGACATTTTGATAACAGGTATTTTTCAGTTTATTTCTTTATTAATTCTTTCACATTAAGTTGAACGTGCCTCCAACTCTGCTAATATGTATGTTTTTCCTTCCCCTCCCAACCCTATCACTTTTCTTCCGTGTCTAAATTTGCCTTATACTTTTAACCTTCACTCTGTAATGTGTCGCAGTGATGGAGGTCATGGAGCCTAAAAGGAGAACAATCGCTGCTTTCGGCATTAACACCGTTTGGGGGGTTACTGTTCTGCTGTACGGCGGCTTAGGTTACTTGATAAGGGACTGGCGGATCCTGCAGACGGCGGCGACCCTTCCTGGACTGCTCATCCTTCCCGCTCTGTGGTAATTCATCTGGAGAAAAAGTTAAATGGGGTAAAATGCTTAGGTCAGATGCGGGTATGATGATAATGTCTTTTTTATGTAGGTTTTTTTTATAATTTTGTGTTTCGAATAGTACTAGTTGTTGTTGTTGTGGTAAAAACGATTGCAAAAATGAGTATGTAATAGATATAGTCACGTAACTTTGGAACGCCAGAAGGTTGAGTCTTGAGTCTGTTGTGTGTCCCCCACGGCAGGGGGATCGACGAGTCCCCGCTGTGGCTCATCGTGAACGGACGGCCCCAGGAAGCCCTCCAGGTGTTCGGCAAAATGGCTCGCTGGCACGGCGTTGATCTCCCTCCTGAGGCAGAGATGAAGAAGCTGGTTGAGGAACAGGCTGCAGAGGCCCAGATTACTACCCCCAAACGCTCCTCTATGGGGTCCCTTCTTAAGTCTGTTGTTGACGATGTTGTGATTCTTCTGAAGTGAGTTCTGAGGATGGAATCTTCTATTGTTTCTCCTGTTTCTTTGGGCATAAAGAAAAAAAACACACAAATATAAATAGTTTAGTCTTTAGTATCAATAGAATCGTCAACAATTTTGATTTTTTTATGGCGGGCATATCACAACTTTCTTTGTTTTTCCTTTTTACAATATCAATAACTTTTTCTCACTTTCTTACCACTCTGCAGAACGCCGCGGCTACGAACCATCACGCTTACCATCTACTTTATCTACATAGTGGTGGCAATGGTGTACTACGGCTTGTCTCTCAGTGGTGCCAGCATAAGCGATGACCCCTACCTCTACTTGGTACTGAGTGGTCTTATGGAGCTCCCGGCCTATATCTTCTCTGGTTTCATCGTCCAATACTTCGGGAGGAAACCGAGTCTTTTTTCTTCTTTCCTTATTACCACTGCAGTTCTTCTCGCTGTTGCCTTCACCCCTGCTGGTTAGTGTAAAGGCGGTATTGGACAAGGACGATTTTGCTCAGTGAGCAGACTATCGCTGAGCAGCTCTCTGAGCTGCTCAGGGAAATGATCACCCGGTGATGCAAGTTTCGATGAGTAATCTTGTTCAAAACAATAACAAAGCGGCTTACGGTGATGCTACACTCCACAATGCAGTCCAGAAGCAGGTGTGGGAGAGTGGTCCTTTTTATCGAAACTGAACGAATTGTACACTAACCGACCCTAACCGACCCTAAAACCAGAGCTCAAACAAGGTTAATGTTGGTTCTGAAGGTGGTGGGGGTATGCAGGGTATTTCAACATGCCCTTGTCAAAATTTCAGATCAATACCTGGTCGCTAAGTGGTCAAAACCGGCCATTTATATCTGCTTCTCCCGTGGCCAGCCCCGGACATTGGATGCCGAAAAAAGTGTCTGTGTGACACGGCCTTTACCTAACCTTACCTAACCTTACCTTACCTTACCTAACCTAACCTAACCTGAACCTTACCTAACCTTACCTAACCTAACCTAACCTAACCTCACCCCCCTGCCCCCAACCCTACCACCCGGTTTCGTTCAGTTTCGGTCGGTTTCGGTAAGGAGTAGTACCGGGCGTGGAATAAGCTTTGACCTCGACTCCCACAGTTTTTGTAACCAGTTGCTTTGTTGGTTCTGTATATTTGTATATCAAAGTATATTCGTAAACAATCCTTTTCAGTGACCATATACATCGAAGTAAAAATAGAAAAAAAGCAGAATAATTTACTTATTTATATTAGAATATATTATGTTTTGATTGCTTATATATATATATATATATATATATATATATATATATATATATATATATATATATATATATATATATATATATATATATATAAGTATTTATAGAGTTTTGGAACAAAATACGTTTACAATAGATAATAATATCGGTTTAGCTTTATAACATGCATAACTTTGTTCAATGAGTAGAACAACTGAGCAGAAATATCTTATGAGTAGTTTCCCGTTTACTAATGGAAACAGGATTCCCGTGAGTAAAAATGCTCACGAAAGTCTGCTCAATGAGCAAAATCGTCCCCGTGTATAATACCACCTTAATAGTAGTATAGTGGTAGCTGTTATTGTTGTTGCTGCATTCTCTATTGCCCACGCTAGTCACCTCCCTCCCTCCCCCTCTGCAGAATACAGTACCACCTTGTTAGCCTTGGCCATGGTGGGGAAGATGGCCATCACAGCAAGTTTCCAGATGATTATATTCTTCTCAGGCGAACTCTTCCCGACGGAGGTGCGAAGTCGAGGGGTCAGCACCGCCGTCATGATGTCCCGTCTCGGCAGTATGGGGGCACCCTTCATCACGGATCTGGTGGTGAGTTCTTAGAGCTCCTGAAGAAGGATAACTGGAGTAACGATTTCCTTTTGTCATCTTACTACTTGAGATATCAGTAATGTTTTTTGGTTGGGGAAACAAAAGATTTGGTTTGGGTATTTTCTTCTATTCTCCTTCTCCTCCTTCTGCCCATGTATCCTTGGGCGCCCTTCGTCATCTTCGGGTCGGGCGCCTTGCTGGCAGGGGCGGGAACCTTCCTGCTGCCGGAGACTCGAGGCCAAGTCCTGCCTGACACGTTGGCCCATCTAGAGGCGCGGGAGAGAAGGTGTGTTGCTGTTTTTTCAGTTTTTTTTTCTCTCTCTCTTTCTCTCTCTCAATGTACATAATATCACATGCCTTTTTCTCCCCTTTTCCTCCTTCGTTATCATGAGGATAGACTGTTTTCTTTCTCTGCTTATTTATCTTATTATGCTTCAATTGAAATAATATTAGTGAACCATTTTTCTAAAGATATCCCAGACCGTGCAATAAAAAAGTTTACCTTTAATACAATAATATCTAACTTAGTTTTCTAAGTAACATTGATTTACGTAATGATCTCTCTCTCTCTCTCTCTCTCTCTCTCTCTCTCTCTCTCTCTTCTCTCTCTCTCCTCTCTCTCTCTCTCCTCTCTCTCTCCTCTCTCTCTCTCTCTCTCTCTCTCTCTCCTCTCTCTCTCTCTCTCTCTCTCTCTCTCTCTCTCTCTCTCTCTCTCTCTCTCTCTCTCTCTCTCTCTCTCTCTCTCTCTCTCTCTCTCTCTCTCTCTCTCTCTCTCTCTCTCTCTCTCTCTCTCTCTCTCTCTCTCTCTCTCTCTCTCTCTCTCTCTCTCTCTCTCTCTAGGCAAAGTAACACGATCCTGGCCAGTCAAGTGTGAATACATCTGACTGACTGACTGATAATAACGTCATCTATTTCTTGAAATTATTTGATTGTGAGAAGGCGTAGCATCTTCTTCCTCATATATGGAGTGTGAACCTGGCACTCAACAGTAAGTCAGCAACGTCCAAGCACATACGCCAGTGGGTGACGACCAATGTGAGGGATATGCAGGATGATCGTCAACACATTGTTTCAAACTTGGTCATCAGCGACTCGTCTCGACGTAAAACATTGGTAGAGCTGAACCCCAGCTTCAGTGTTCACAATGTTATAACACACGGTATAGTGTGAACGAGCTTCAGAGAATAGAATTCACAAGGTCACAATTTGGCGTGCGAGACGGGTAGTTGGAACAGGAGAGGTCGAGGTCGCCTGCCACTGCAAGAGCGCCTGTGTACGTGCCGGCTCGTGCAGACGGAGGTACACGTTATCGAGCATTGTCCTAAAACACAACATCTACCAAAATTATACGGATTTACAACGATGCAAGAACCGTTTTATGTAAACCTGGCTTTGCGTAAAGCGATTTATGAAATACTAGCCGCAAAGCCGCCCACCGGGCGGACTTTTTGGCTAGCTCCTGCGGAGGGCTATTGGTGGGCCTCCGGCCCACCACCTGTGTTTGGTGGGCCGAAGGCCCACCAAACACAGACTCTCCAGATAGCCCCTTCTAACTTTCCTGAAATCATGGATGTAGGAATGTATGTATTAACGCCAACCCATTCACATCACCCCCAACCCATTCACTCACCCATTACCCATCACCCCCCACCCATTCACTCACCCATTACCCATCACCCCCCACCCATTCACTCACCCATTACCCATCACCACACACCCATTCACTCACCCATTACCCATCACCCCCCACCTATTCCCTCACCCATCACCCATCACCCCCAACCCATCACCCCCCACCCATTCACTCACCCATCACCCCACACCCATTACCCATCACCCCACCCATTCACTCAGCCATTACCCATCACCCTACATCAAGGTTTCCTCAATTCTCGCAACCCACTTTTTTTTCTTCACAATTCTCGCTAATAAGCTACTAAAAATAAAAAAATATATAAAAGTGATCGGATCATCTCATAAGTGGGCTTAAAATGTGCCCTGGTCGACCCGGCTCCAAAACTGTGCCATGTGATGGGATTGGGGCACTGGGGGCGCACCTATCGCGGACACACACACAGACACACAGACAGACACACTTTCGCTTATATTATTATAGATTGGAAACGTATGAGTAAATGTATGTGTAAATACTAAGATTTTAGGTTATGAATATTGTTTATGGGTCGGACTACAGTTATGTTGATAAATATATATGATGATTTATATTTTATTTAATATTATTTTACTGTTTATATTTCGTACTGTGGTTTTGTATTGCGAATTTTGTTTGATAATGTTCTTACTTTTTACTGGTACGTTTTTTGCCTTACATTACTTCTAATGTCCTTTTCAAGGGTGTTTTAGTTTTGTTATATTTTGCTATATACTGATTATACTACTAGTCTACTGTCTCGTGTTATTGTTATGTCTATTGTTCTTTTATTTAGTGTGTAATATTAGTAGTAAAATATGTGTAAATGTTATAAAACTGTGGTGAATAAACTATATATCTATCTCTCTGTGTGTGTCTGTCTGTGTGTGTGTGTGTGTGTGTGTGTGTGTGTGTGTGTGTGTGTGTGTGTGTGTGTGTGTGTGTGTGTGTGTGTGTGTGTGTGTGTGTGTGTGTGTGTGTGTGTGTGTGTGGGGTGTGTGTGTGTGTGTGTGTGTGGTGTGTGTGTGTGTGTGTGTGTGGTGTGTGTGTGTGTGTGTGTGTGTGTGTGTGTGTGTGTGTGTGTGTGTGTGTGTTGTGTGTGGTGTGTGTGTGTGTGTGTGTGTGTGTGTGTGTGTGTGTGTGTGTGTGTGTGTGTGTGTGTGTGTGTGTGTGTGTGTGTGTGTGTGTGTGTGTGTGTGTGTGTGTGTGTGTGTGTGTGTGTGTGTGTGTGTGTGTGTGTGTGTGTGT
>JACEEZ010022746.1:98819-123819 GCA_016584305.1 Chionoecetes opilio
CTTCTCCTAAATCTATCATTAGTGGTGTTCTCCAGGGTTCTGTCCTATCACCCACTCTCTTTCTATTATTTAGTAATGATCTGCTAAGTCTAACTCAAAGCCCTATCCACTCCTACGCTGATTATTCTACCCTGCATTTTTCAACGTCGTTTATTAGACGTCCAACTCAACAGGAACTAAGTGGTTCACGGAGAGATGCCACCGAGCTCCTAACTTTTGATCTTTCTATAATTTCTGATTGGGGCAAAGCAAACCTTGTTTTGTTCAATGCCTCAAAAACCCAATTTCTTCACCTATCTACTCGACAAAACCTACCAGATAACTATCCCCTCTTCTTCAATGACACTCAACTGTCTCCTTCTTCTACAATGAACATTCTAGGACTATCCTTTACTAAAAATCTGAACTGGAAATCTCACATCTCATCTCTTGCTAAAACAGCTTCTAAGAAGTTAGGTGTGCTGTGGCGTCTGCGTCCTTTTTTTTCTCTCTCCCAATTGCTTGCTCTCTACAGGGGCCTTATCCGCCCATGTATGAAGTATGTCTCACATGTTTGGGGAAGATCTACTCATACAGCTCTCCTAAACAGGGTTGAGTCAAAAGCTTTTCGTCTCATCAACTCCTCTCCTCTGACTGACTGTCTGCAATCTTTAAATCACCACCGCAATGTTGCTTCTCTTGCTCTCTTCTACCTTTATTTTCATGCTCACTGCTCTTCTGAACTTGCTAACTGCATGCCTCCCCCACTCCCACGGCCTCGCTGCACAAGACTTTCTACTCATTCTCATCCCTATTCTGTCCATCTTCCTAATGCAAGAGTTAATCAGTATCTTTACTCTTTCATCCTTTTCACGGGTAAACTCTGGAACTCTCTTCCTGTTTCTATTTTTCCACTTTCCTATGACTTAAATCTTTTCAAAAGAAGAGTAACAAGACACCTCCCGAACTCAATTGGCCTACCCCTCTTTTTTTATTTTATTCTCTTACTGTCTTCTTTATAGGGACTGGCAACTAAGCGGGCTTTGTGTTACCCATTTTTGTTGTGTCCTTGGCCTTGTTCCTTGTGATGTAAAAAAAAAAAAAAAAAAAAAAATGGGGTTGTACATGGCCATCATTTTTTAATGAATTATTATTAAAATTAGTAAAACTAAATTAAATTATTACATGTATTCTTTTCATGGATAAATTTGATTCTACTACCAATATTTATGCTCAGTTAAATATATTTAAAATTATTCAAATTCATTAAATATTTTTTTGTATTGTTGCCTTCTAAAAAAATGTGAATATGTATCCATTTAACAAACTTTTAAAATTTATTGAAAGTATTCCTAATACTAGGGGTAGTAATATCATTCTAGTGACTCCACAATAGATAAGCTGCCTAACAATTTTTTTTTAAATAGGGCAAATAGATTCCTAAACTTATAAATAAAAAAAAAAGATATAATTTCAAAGAAAAAGGCAAGAAATATAAGTTTAAAGTTGCCAAAATGTCATGTGACTGCAAAAAAATCCAACGTGGTCGTGACGTCATCAGATGGACACTCGCGGGAGGCTACGCAGGCATCAAAGTGATTGTGGAGCATCTCTCGGCAACACCAAGATCACTGATCCTGTTTTTGCCGATGATGCAGTAATCTTTGCTAAGTCGCTAGAAGTCCCGGTGATGGTTCTCCAGGCACTGCACGAGGAAGCAAAGACCTTGGGACTTGAGGTCTCCTGGCTCAAGACCAAGATCCAAGTGTTTGTAGGCTTACTAGATGAAACAGTACAGTCTGTTCATGCGTGCAGCGGAGGACATTAAGATCTTGGAAAGTGCTACATACCTTGGTAGCGCAGTACATAATGACGGCGGGTCACGGCAAGAAGTCTTACGGCGGATTAGCATCGCCTACGGTGTTATGGACTCGCTCAGCACGAGTATATGGCGTTTTCGGTACCTGTGCAGAAGGATAAGGATCCGGATATTCAAGTCGCTTATGATCCCTGTCTTATTCTATGGTTGTGAGACATAGACAATAAATTGCGACTTGAAGAGGCGAATCATGTTTTTGGTTATATATAAGTGTCTTCACAGAATCATGAGGTATCACTGGGATGATTACGTATCAAATCAGCGATTACAAAGTGAGACTGAATCGTGGCCTATTACTTGCATTGTCCGTCAGCACCATCTTCGGCTCTATGGGCATGTGGCACGCTACCCTGAAACAGATCCTTCCCACCGGGTTGTATCTGTAAGAGACAATCCAGCGTGGAGGAGCCAAAGGGGACGCCAACAAGGCTCGTGGCTGGGGCAAGTTAATGTTTCCTGTCGAGTTATTGGTATGGGAAGGGAGCCTGCATGGGGACTCGCGCGTGGTAACCCACGGGAATGACGTCGTAGGGTGGGCGAGGCGACCCGCCCCATCATGTAATTATGTACATATTTAATACGAGAAAAAGATAATTTCACATATGCTGATTTCGCCAGCTTTACTATTTACTGATCTTCTAAAATTCTGCGGAGGTTTCACATGTATAGTACATAATTTCAATTTCATTGGTGGCAAAAATGTTGTGAAATTCTATCCTAGCTAAAATTATAATATACCTACTATATATGTATATTAGCAACTATAGCAATATTTCAGTAGTGTGTATACATAAATACCAATACAACAAGGGCTTATATCTAAATGTAAAGTGTTTCATTGGCTATAAATAAATATATAAATAAATAAGATTAAGAAATTCCTGAGGGTTGCTACCCCGCCTCTCGGGACATATGTGGTACAGTACGTCGCCCACATTAGCACTACATAAAAGACAATATGAATTGTTGAAAATGTGGATTGGGTACTGAAATATCAAGATCAATAATTGGAACTGTCATAGAAAATGAGAACACTCGTCGACGTAAGAAACTGGAACACATGGCGACGAAAACAATATTACTACGTTAGACGAGAGTTCCAGGCACGTATGCTTGACACTTGTTTTTGCGTAGGAAATATGTGTAGGTGACCGCCTATGTGTAGGAGCTGTGCCAGTATGTAAATATGTCCATCTGTAAAGCACATTAACTAAAATTGCACTTTTTCTTTCTCACTAAAACATACGTATATACAATGAAACATTCAAACATTAAAATGGCACTTCTTAAATGAAAACCTCAAAACTGTCATTAATGGCAGTACGACAAGTGGGACATGTTGCAGGGTTGCTATTATCTGCTGCTGACACAAAGATAGTTACATAATTTGCACAGGAAGAAGCGTGTCGGCAGGGCAGAAGAGCCACTGTCCGTTCCTTTCGCCTTAGGCAGATGCCGCATCGAAGTTCGGGAGGAAGACCTTGTACACCAGCTCCGTTGTTGTCAGGGCCCTGCTGCTCATCCCCACTCTCATCAGCACTGTCTCCAGGAAGTTGAAATGCTGAAACAGAGCTCTCAAATGTGTAAACGACAGCATTGATGTATTGGGTCAATGTGTATGTTCCATTCTGTTATTGTTCTTTCAAGTTATGCCTGCGTTCAATGTGTCTAACAAACTTCTCCTATTTCTGACGAGTGATGTCCAAACCAGCATCCAGACGTTCAATGTCCTTAGTTGTGTCTGCCATCAGATTATTCAAATGTGTTAGGAAAGTGTAGATGTTTGGCCTGTGCTGGCGGACAATGGTTTTAGTCTGCTGTGATTTGACTCTGTATCATCAATAGTTCCACGAGAAAATTCGAAGACAGAGAGCCGTTCTGGAGTGCCTTTTCGAATCCAGTACTCTATGATGTAGGTTTTGAATTCCGTAATCTTTGCCTGGGATTGATCATTCACGTCAAAATTTTCTTGGAACAGAGAGTTAACTGCTTCATGCATCCGGTTGGCAGGCACATAAATTAGTGATCGTTCTGACCAATTTATTAAACTGCTTGTTGTCGCTGTAAAGTTCAGTTAGCCCCCGTTTCTGTATTCTCCGGTACAGGTTTTGTGAAAAGTGGAACTGACAGCCCCCAATCTGAACCTGTGGCCCGCAAGAGCTTTACCAGAACTGCTTTCAAAATCACCCCTTGCTTGTTCGGGATTCAGGTTGGGGATGAGTTCCTTCACTTTTTGCATTGCGAGATCATACAACTTTCGAGACTTTGAGGTCATCAAGGTGAAGATGAGTTGGAATGAATGACCTTTGTACAAGCTAATCAATGTGAAGAGCTGGTAGAAGTGAAGGCACAGTGTAAAAACTACCGTCAAAAATTAATTCCTTAATTGTGGTCATCAGTGGTACCAGAGTTAGAGTAAAAAATCATTGCCAAGTGACCACTTCCCTGATCTGTGATGACAGATCTGAGGTTTCCGTTTTCCGTTCCGTCTCTGACTGCTCTTGTTACTCATATAATTTTTCTCTCTCTCTCTCTCTCTCTCTCTCTCTCTCTCTCTCTCTCTCTCTCTCTCTCTCTCTCTCTCTCTCTCTTCTCTCTCTCTCTCTCTCTCTCTCTCTCTCTCTCTCTCTCTCTCTCTCTCTCTCTCTCTCTCTCTCTCTCTCTCTCTCTCTCTCTCTCTCTCTCTCTCTCTCTCTCTCTCACACACACACACACACACACACACACACATACACACACACACACACACACACACACAGCCTCATTCATCGTGGTTCCACACATCCTCGGTGGGGTCTTCCTGGCGCCTCGCCTCGACTTCTCTTGCCGTGTTCCCACCACCACCACCACCACCAACAACAACCTCTCCGTCGTGCTCCAGGCTAACTCCTCCTCCTCCCTCGCCTCCTTCATTACACAGTATGTATAGTTACTCAGTTTCCGTGACATTACCTCTCATAAGCGTCTATTATAAGTATGGTTGAAGTGCCAAGCATTCGTCAGCACTTGTATTAAGATATTTAATATTCCTGTCTATTTCCATGTAACATATGTGAGGGAAAACCAAAGCAGTATATACTGATTTGTGACTGTACTTATCTAGAAGGATATATACATATGACTTCATAAGTGAAACTTAGAATAAATTAATTATTTCTTATTTTTTACTTCTCCTTTGCTATTCTTTCGAACAGAGATGAGTGCAAATACAGGATTGACACACTAAGTGGCGGAGAGATCCAAGATTTTTTGCAGTTCGTCTCTGATAACTCTATTTTTACCTCCACTGTTATATCTGAGGTAGGTAAACCCGCGCGCGCGCGTGTGTGTATTTACCTAGTTGTATTCATCTAGATGCATTTAACAGGTCCTGAGCTACACTCGTATGGTCCCTTCTCCATATCTACACTCTATTTTCTCTCATACTTTTGTTCCATTCCTTAGTGGTTGTTGGCTGAATGCGGGTTCGGCGATCATGGGTTTGCACTCTTTTTTGCGCCCCGCTGCGGCAGGTGCCAGGCCACCACCGGGGACATAATCCCCGTCTAACACCCGGTACCCATTCACTGCTGGGTGGACAGGGGCTCGGGTTTAAACCCTAGAATGCTAATATGAAAACATAGTAACGTTAGTGCTAACTATGGTTCAATTATACCCAATTTTAGGAAAATTGTTTAATAAACTTACTCTCAATTTTGTTTTAATCTAGGAACACGGTATGAAAACACAGCACTCACTTCCTGTACATGGAAAAAAGAACACAGTATGAACAAATAATGTTACATGTAATTTTATAGAGGTAAACAGAATTACCATTAATTTTTAATGACTTTAACCTTAAAATATATAACACAGTAGATATTTCCTCGAAGGATATTAACTTTGGTCAAGAATGGTATTGGTCCCTGGAGAATCAGAAAAGTTGTGCCAAAAACTGTTAACTTTCAAGTTACGTAAAATGGCTTAATTTCATAATAATATAAAATTTTGAGATACCAATCCCTTGTAAGGGACCAACAACGGCTAGTCTATCATCCATTAGGATTTTCCTATGAATTCCTCTTGATTCCTCTCTCATGCGATGCTCATCTCCGTTGCATTAGCCCTTGAGCCTGTGGTGGGTAACAATTCTCTTCCCAGGGACACAGGGCCAGTGTGACCTCCGGGTTACCACAGATACTTTCCCTAGGTTTCCCCAGGTATCCATTATCGACCAATAGCGTAAGGAAGGATGAACAGCTGAACGCCGACTGCCCTGACCGGGATTCGATCCAGGGCCCTCGAATTCGTAGCTGAGATCGCTAGAAACTACACCACGGAGGTGCATTCATCTAATATACTATAGGAGTAGCCGTGTGTTTGTGTGTGTGTCTGTCTGTCTGTTTTGGGTAGCCGAAACTGTAAATTCAATTTTGATGAGAGTATCTAATATACTATAGGAGTAGCCGTGTGTCTGTGTGTGTGTCTGTCTGTCTGTGTTGGGTAGCCGAAACTGTAAATTCAATTTTGATGAGAGTAGGCTCGAAAAATCGCAAATTAATCGTAGGTGGTAAACGGCTTGGTCTTATGTCGATTGAATAATTTTGAAAGGGGTTATGGGCTAAAAACACTTTTCAGAGACTAAATTACAGGAATGAACTCTGCGGTAACGTTTTGTCGCATTTCACTAATTCCGTAGACTCATGGACTTACCGTTTGTGTGCGTGTGCGAGTGTGTGTGTGTGTGTGTGTGTGTGCGTGTGTGTGTGTGTGTGTGTGTGTGTGTGTGTGTGTGTGTGCTTGCAGGACAGAACTGGGGCTGGGGTGAGACAGGCGTGGGGCTGGGGTGAGGCAGGCGTGGGGTTGGGGTGAGACAGGCTACGGTGGTGGTAGGTGGTCTACCCCAAGGCACTTTAACCAGTGACCAACGACAGCAACAACACGATTGGAGTTTGCACTCACATTATTGTTTAAAATATACTGCTACTACAAACATCAATACATGGGTCACATCACCCCAACCCCAAGCGTGGGGCTGGGGTGAGACAAGCGTGGGGCTGGGGTGAGGCAGGCTACGGTGGTGGTAGGTGGTCTACCCCAAGGCACTTTAACCAGTGACCTACGACAGCAACAACACGATTGGAGTTTGCACTCACATTGTTGTTTAAAATATACTGCTACTACAAACATCAATACATGGGTCCGAAGGGCCCACAAGCACTTGTTGTGCTCTAATACAATATGCTATAGTTAGCCTGGACAAAAAATAACTTCCTGAAAAAAAATTGCAAGGTTGTTAAGGATGATCAATGGGGTATAGTTGTAGATGGACTGACTCTACTGCCAGAATTTGAAAGACCCGCCAGCAAAATGCGGAGGACTGTGGCAACACCGTTTTAAACTAAATATAAGGTATATAGGTTAGATCTTAGTAGATTAACATTACTGGATGGTATGCAAAAGGGTAAAGTCCACCCCTACCCTGCTGTAAATGAGAAGGAGACAGGTTATATGTGGTTATGACGAAGAGTTAGTTGGTTCCCCCAGTTATTGCAGCAACTTACTTCCCCACGCCAGTAGAGTTCTCTGGGGTTTTCAATCCGTAGGCTTAAAAGTGTCTTGGCTACGGTCAGATTCTCTGTAATTAACTTTCGTTTCCTTAATAAAAAAAAAATTCTTAATCTTTTATAATTATCTTTGGAAGTTAAGGCATATTAATAAGCATGTCCATGACTATCTTCTACTCTTTCCCCCCAATTTTACCTTAATTAATAGGAAATGGTAACTTAAGTCGGTAGGGAGCGAAAGGTTCGGATAAGTAGCGTCACCCACTCACCACACAGCCATTCTCGTGCTTCATCTGCTCACACGTTAGTCGACTTACCCCATGGAGGTAGTATGGGTGGAGATGCCCTGAGCCGCGCGGGTTGAAGCCAGTGAACTGTCAGTCAGCCATCTAGTTGTGGGCTAAAGGAGCCCACAACTCTACTGCCAAGTAGAGATAAATCATCACATGGAAATATTTTGAGATTCCTGGGAGTAACGTCGGTCCATTCTAAGGTGCACATAGTATAAGAGTTTCTTTCCCGTTATTATTTTCATGATGAGAATTAAACTGATCTCATAACATGGTGATATCAATATATGTAGGTCTCTCGGGTTTGTGGGAATAAGTTTTGCTACGTTGGGGTGACACCATGTAGATAGTATGGGAGTACTACCATACCACCTCGCACACTACCTTCATGGGTGGCACGGTGGCTTCGTTGTTAAAGGTGGGACGGTGAGGTCAAAGGTGTGAATTGAGTAGGGTAATTACTAGGCGGATCTGTTTTAGGGTTGGGCTATGCTTACTCAGGTCAAATCCTCGTGTGTTCTGCTATGGTGAAAATTTGGGTTGCATTTGGGTGCAATGAAAAAGCGAACAAAAAATCTGACACATCGATTACATTTCACCAGTAAGTTATGCATTTGTTGATTTCTAAAATTATGTTTCAAACAAATGTGCATGTATTTGATAAACAGAGACAATGACCTTGTTAGAAAAGTGTGATAACTACTGCACCACTGGGTTGGTAATTGTGTTACTGATAGTAGTAATAGTGGTGGGGGTGATGGTGGTAGCTGTAGTAATATGTAGTATATAAGTGTTACCGAATGCGTTCGTAGGGTTTTTATTAAAAGTAATATTATAGTAATTTGGGGCCACTACTATTTTATGTTTGCATCAACGACTAAGACAGTGAGATTAGCAATGATATCAGCAAGTTTGCTGATGATACTAATATAGGTAGAATTATCGAGTCACAGTCTGATGTAACCGGTTTGCAGGGATACTTAGATAAGTTAAGCGAGTGGGTAGTAGTCAAGTGGCAGATGGAATTTAATATTGACAAATGTAGCGTCATTAATATTGGTAGAAAATGGTATGAAAAATCATGTCAGATAATGACCCGGCCAGTAATCATCTAATTTTACTGATCAAGTTTGTAGCTGAGACATATCTGCAGGTGAGATATAAATACGCAGCCTGGCAGTTCACCGCCAGATATATATTCAATAAAGGGACCCAATATGCAATAATATACAATAATATGCAATAATATGATATGCAATATATGGTTAGCAGTAACACAGAAGTATAATTTTACACACCGTGATATCAGTAAGTGCAAACAGTGTAAAAAGTGAAAAGAAAGAGTGGGTATCTCAGTCACCCAGTGCGTGACATTTCCCACAACAGTATGGCGGACGGGGGAGAGCGGTGGCTTCACCAGACAATACAGACCGCGCGGCTTAGGGCGTCTCCACCCATACTACCTCCATGACTTACCCCCATTCATTTAAAAAAATTACATCAGTAATTGCAATCAATCGATCAATCATTAATGGCATACGAGGGGAGGCGCATCGCCAAGCCCACCCTACGATGCCACTCCAGGGGGTCACCACGCGCGAGTACCCATGCAGGCTCCCTTCCAATACCAAGCAACTCTCGACAGGAAACATCAACTTGCCCAAGTCACGAACCTTGTGGGCGCCCCTTGGCCTCCTCCACGACGGATTGTCTCTTACAGATACAAGCCGGTGGGAAGGATCGGTGTTAGGGTAGCGTGCCACATGCCCATATAGCCGAAGTTGGCGCTGACGGACTATGCAGGTAATAGGCCTTGATTCAGTCTCACGGTGCAATTGTTGATATGTCACGTAATCATCCCAGCGATACCCAATGAATCTGCGAAGACACTTATTACCAAAGGCATCGATTCGCCTCTTCAAGTCGCTATTTAGTGTCCATGTCTCACAACCATAGAGTAAGACAGGGATCACAAGCGACTTAAAGATCCGAATCTTTGTCCTTCTGCACAGGTACAAACAACGCCAAATACTCGTGCTGAGCGAGTCCATAACACCGTGAGCTATGCAATCCGCCGTAAGACTTCTTGACGTGACCAGCCATCATTATAGACTGCGCTACCAATATATGTAGACTTTCCAAGATCTCAATGTCCTCGCCGCACGCATGAATAGACTGTACTGTTACATCTAGTAAGCCTCCAAACACCTGGACTTTGGTCTTCAGCCAGGAGACCCTTAAGTTTCAAAGGCTTTGCCTCCTCGTGCAGCGCCTCGAGAGCCATCACCAGCACCTCCAGCGACTCAGCAAAGATTACTGCATCATCGGCAAAAACAAGACCAGTGATCTTGGTGTTGCCGATGGATGCTCCACAAACATTTTGATCTACAACTTTGCCCAATACCCAGTCCATACAAGCAGGGGCGCCGAGAGAATTGATATGTACCGGGACAGAACTAGTTTGGGGCCCCCATTCCTGCAGTAGGTAAACATAGAGGTAGGGGGCGTACTTAAGGTGAACAGAGTCCCGCTTTTTCAGCGTCTGTCCCGCTTTTTTAAATATTAGTAAAATATCCTGATGTTTGCGTTTGTCCCTCTTTTTCGTGCTACTATATTGCCCAACTTTTAATGGAATAGAATGATGAAAAAATAAAATGAATTTCTCAGAAATAAATTCAAATGCAATGTTGATCAGAAATAGTTTCATCCACTAGAGTGATAAGACATACACATATATGTAATTATTACAAAAAACAAGAAATGCAATAACCATGGCATTAATTATATTATTAATAATGTAACTTAGAAATATATTCAGATGCACTGTTGTTCATTTATAGTTCATCCACGAGAGAGATAAGACATGATACACATACAACAAAAGCAATAACCAAACACTAAATTGATAATAATATAAATAAAATCATAATACAATACATAAAGACTACATACAGATTACATATATGGCACATTCATTTGTCTTCATCAATCATACAAACAATGGCGCTTTCCTTGCTTTCCTCTTGGCAAACTTATGAAACACAACATCAAAATCAAGAGAGCTTGCAAGTCGAAACTCAATACTGAGTCTAGCTAAGTCCTCAAGTCGTGCTTGGGTCATTGTTATTCGTGTAATTTTGTTTTATCAGCAGCATGCTTTTGCTGAATGAGCGCTCAGAGGTGACAGTGGGAGGGATTGTTAGCAGAATGCGCAGGCTGACAGATACATTTGGGAAGAGTCCTTCTAGTCTGAACTCTGTCAAGCTATTCAAAAGCTGCAATAGGCTTAGTTGGTTCTGCCAAAAATTTGAGCGATGAACTGTTGGTAGATGCCTCATTTCCACCACGATATCATGCCTGATATCGGCAGGATACTTATCTGCAAGTGATTTTGATTTAAGTTCCAGCTCCTCTGCTGATATTGTTAGGTACTTCCAAAGGAAACTGAAGTTTTCATAAATATTCTTGGCAGCTTTGAATCAAACAGTCAGTCCACCAATTATATTATCCAATAAAACACAGACTTTCTGAAAAATGCTTCTTCAGGTGACTCATCTGCTTCATTTGATTCTGATAAATATGAATCTGCTGTGCCATCACCATCATCATGAAATTTTGCGTTAAGGTCCAGCTGTTTTAACACAACCACGATACAGTTTCACCTCGATGGCCAGCTTTAAGGCAACAGCATCGCTTCATCCCACATAGCTTTCCAGATATTTCGGATATCTGTCAGTTCTGCAAGCAGGCCTTCTATGTTTGATGGGCCCCTCAAGGCCTCAATGGGCCCCCCCAGGATCCCATGGGCCCTGGGGTAGATGCTCCGGCAGACCCCCCCTCTCGGTGGGCCTGCATACAAGTGTTGAAAAGTGATGGGGCAATGACGCACCTTCTCCTCACTCCTGTATTCACAGGAAAAAAGCTGGATACACCACGTCACACTTTACAGCACTCTCCGTCCCAGAGTACAGTCCAGTCATCAAACCAATATTCCTTATAGGAATCCTACGAAGTCACAGAAGATCCCAGAGTGACTCACGATGCACTGAGTCAAGCGCTTTCTTGAGATAAACAAAGGCTGCAAGCATCCCTTGTCAAAACTCACGTCGGCGCTCCACCAGGATAGGAAGTGCTAGGATACGGTCCGTTGTTGAGTTACCAGGCGTGTACCCAGACTGTTGAGGTCTATGATGTTTCAGCAGATGGCTGCGGATCCGTGTCAGCAATAGATAGTCAAGCACCTTGCCTAGCATGATGAGCAGTGTAATACTGCGGTAATAGACTCGTTTTGGTTAAGGATATAGATACTACGTACCGCCAGAATTTGTATTTCCTTTTTTTTTTTGTAGACCTCGGAGACTGTTCATATACGGGTGGTTTTTCATAAAACTCTTATGTACATATTCTTATAATTCAATTAAAGTTGGTTTCGTGCCCTATAATGAGGTAACAACATATTTTGTGAAGTTTTGTTGATAGGACACTTAATTGTAGCTGGTTTGGTAAGGAATAATGGAAAATAAGTTGAGCTTGACACCCCTATACCCGACGTCCTGGAGCTGACGGGAGGTTCCCAGACGGCCACCAGATGGCAGGTCAGCTCACTGTTTTAGTCCATTGCCAGGTAGCATACATAGGCAGGTAACCAATAAACTGCAGCTTCACAAAACTATAAAGCATTGAAGAGGGCAAAAGAGAATAAGTTGCCTGTGAAAGCACATAATTGAATTGCAACACAATTAAAGGATTAAAAATGCCCTAGTATTACCCTAGAGTTACCCTAGGATAATTATTTCACTGTCAGTAAGGAAAATGTCATAGGAAAAAATATTGTATGTATTGTCAGCGTTGGGTGAACCTCACCAACAAATATATCGGGTATTGCTAACGTCGGGTAAACTTCACTTCAATCCGCAAATATAAGGGGAAATATACGAGAGAAAAGGCGCACTATCTATCTCGGATATCTCTATCTAGGATGAACTAAGCGCCTATGGAAGGACAGCTGCTTACACTTTCTTATCACGCGGTAAACATGGGAGAGATAGGACGCTGGGAGAAATTTACCCGATTTTTTGTTTTCTAGGGTTAAGGCGTCCGCCCGTCTTTCTTCGCTCTACCCGGGGATCGAACCCGGGATTTCTCGATTGTGAACCGAGCATGCAACAACTACGCTATAGAGTATCCGTAACAGTGTGTGTGTGTGTGTGTGTGTGTGTGTGTGTGTGTGTGTGTGTGTGTGTGTGTGTGTGTGTGTGTGTGTGTGTGTGTGTGTGTGTGTGTGTGTGTGTGTCTGTGAGTGTTTGTGGGTACTTACCTCTCCTCTACCTTTCTCCTTCACAGTACAATCTGGTGTGCGGTCAGGCCTACCTCCAGACCTCCTTCCAGAGTGTATACATGTTCGGTGTCTTACTAGGAGTACCTGTCAATAGCTACCTGTCTGATAAGCAAGTATTTTTTTCTTTGGTTTTTTGCATCACAAAAGACTGGCCAAGGGCAATTAAAAAGTGGTAACAAAAAACCCGCTTTGTTGCCAATTCCTGTAAAAAAGAAAGGAAGAGAATAAAGAAATAAAAGGGGAGTGGGCCAATTTAGTTCGGGAGGTGTCTTGTCACTCCTCTCTTGAAAAAAAATTGAGTCGTTGGAATGTGGAAATACAGAAACAGGAAAGAGAGTACAGAGTTTACTCTGTGGTGATGAAAATAGTAAATGGATGAAATAGTAAAGCTACTGATTAACTCTTTCATTAGGAAGATGGATAGAATAGGGATGGGAATGAGTACGTAGAAGGTCTTGTGCAGCGAGGCTGCAGGAGGGGTGGTGGTGTAAGCTATGCAGTTAGCAAGTTCAGAAGAGCAGTGAGCACGAAAATAACGGTAGAAGATAACAAGAGAAGCAACATTGCGGCGGTGATTTAAAGATTGAAGACAGTCAGTCAGAGGAGAGGAGTTGATGAGACGAAAAGCTTTTGACTCAACTCTGTTTAGGAGAGCTGTATGAGTGGATCCTCCCCCAAACATGTGAGACATACTCCATACATGAGCGCCCCTGTACAGAGCAAGCATGTGGGAGGCAGAAAAAAATAGACGCAGACGCCACAGGAGACCTAAATTCTTAGAAGCCGTTTTGGCAAGAGATGAGATGTGAGATTTCAGTTCAGATTTTTAGTAAAGGACAGTCCAAGAATGTTCATTGTAGAAGAGGGAGACAGTTGAGTGTCATTGAACAGCGGATAGCTGTCTGGTAGGTTTGGCGAGTAGAAAGGTGAAGAAATTGGGTTTTTGAGGCATTGAACAAAACAAGGTGTTCCCAATCAGAAATTTTTAAAAGATCAGAAGTTAGGCGCTCTGTGGCACCTCTCCGTGAATAACTTAGTTCCTGTTGAGTTGGACGTTTAATGAAGACGTATATACAGTATTGTAGTATAGACAATATTGTGATGCGGGCAGTTTTTCTCTCTTCTACTGTCGTTGTGATGATGATATTCTTAAAGTAATCGTCCAGACCATTTCATCATTCCTGATTTGATGTAGTTAGAGTATAGCCATTATCGAGTGTATCAACAATATGTTGTCACTTTTTGCATCCATTCAGCCGTTTTTGAATAATCCGCAATCAAAATCTGTAAATTCCCCGAGCTTCGAAAACGCTGCTGGCAACTGGCAGATGATGCGCCACGGCTCGGTGACGTAGCAAAAGGAAGGCTCCTCTTCCCGCGCTGCTGTGTGTGTGTGTAGTAGTGTTTGTGTGTGTGTATAGTAGTGTTTGTGTGTGTGTGTAGTAGTGTGGGTGTGTGTGTGTGTGTGTGTGTGTGTGTGTGTGTGTGTGTGTGTGTGTGTGTGTGTGTGTGTGGTGTGTGTGTGTGGTGTGTGTGTGTGTTGTGCGTGTGTGTGTGTGTGTGTGTGTGTGTGTGTGTGTGTGTGTAGTAGTGTTTGTGTTTGTGTGTGTGTGTGTGTGTAATAGTGTTTGTGTGTGTGTGTAGTAGTGTTTGTGTGTGTGTAGTAGTGTTTGTGTGTGTGTGTAGTAGTGTGTGTGTGTGTGTGTGTGTGTAGTAGTAGTGTTCGTGTGTGTGTGTAGTAGTTTTTGTGTGTGTGTGTGTGTGTGTGTGCGTAGTAGTGTTTGTGTGTGTGTGTGCGTAGTAGTGTTTGCGTGTGTGTGTGTGTATATAAAACAATTAACCCTGAATTTAAAGTACATGACATTTATGAAAAGAAACATGTAATTAACGACCTACATAGGATGTCGTTTACACGTTTTCGAGTCTGTGGTCATAGTTTAGTAGTGGAAATGGGACGCTGGAACAGGCGCGGACGTGGTCGCCTTCCTCTCGAGGAGCGCCTGTGTGTATGTGGTGACATACAAACAGAACAACATGTGGTAGAGGTGTGCCCCATAACACAACACATTAGAAATCTTTACAGATTTAATACTGTTCATGACGTATTCTCTAATTTCACTGATGTAATAACATGCAAAATTATTAATGAAGTTTTAAATAGTTATACTTAAGAAATGCATATTCTTTTCCGTTAATAGTTTATTTATTTTTTTGTCTTTCATAGGGACGTAGCTCAAGCTGGCTGCTTGTTTAATTTTATATGTTTAGTAGTTTATCGTAGTAGTAGTAGTTTTAGTAATTATTTTTTGTTGGACTACAGTTTGTTACTCAAAATTTGTGGGAATGTTTAATTTTTTGGACATTAAGCGTTTTGTCTATTTATTAATGATATTATGTGTAATTTATGTATAAAGCTGTGGTCAATAAATATCTATCTAAAATATCTATCTGTGTAGTAGTGTTTGTGTGTGTGTAGTAGTGTGTGTGTGTGTGTGTGTGTGTGTGTGTGTGTGTGTAGCAGGGCTTGAAAACGAAATAATTTATCAAACGGTTCGTTCCGATCAGAAACAGTATTATTAACGTTTCGTTTTTCGTTCCTCCTCCAAACATAACGTTCCTGAACCGGTTAGAACTAAATGAAAACCGGTTAGAACGTTATTCTCAAACCTAATATAATGAATATGCTATTAGCCCTAATAAATAATAATGCCTATACATGATTACATTTTTATAGATGGTAATAAAGCCATACATTTCATGGTGCATAGTATCCAACAAAATCAAACCCTTAGATGTCGTAAGACCTATGTTTTCTAGGAAAATATTAAATGGCGAAGAGTTTAAATGCAAATAATGTTCATGCATACCTCTTCTGAGTCTCATAATCGCATTTTCTTGTGTATATATATATGTTTTTTATTTGAAAATATTAAAGAACAAACATTTAGAAAGATAACAGTATATCATTTATACTGATAAACCATAGGAAGGGAAATGGGAGTGATGTTCGAAAATGTCAGGAATCACGGCATTAACCTCCACTGGAAATAGCCCAAACTGAGTAGCAAGTCCAGTCAGTATACAGTAGTCTTTGGCCGTGCGCCTATCCACCCAGTAGTGAATGGGTGCCGGGTGCTGGCCGGGGGATGTGTCCCGCCTCCCTGGGTGGTGGCCTGGCAACTGCAGCGGCAGGGAGCTAAACAAGGGTGCAAACCCTCCACAAACCCGGCTTCGGCCTACAACCATTAACGAATGGAATAAAAAGTATTTTGTCTGAAACAAAATAGAATGTAGAAATGGAGACGGGACCATAAGAGTGTAGCTCAGGACCTGTAAAATACAATTAGGTAAATTCAACAAGGTAAATGTGTGTAACACACACACACACACACACACACACACACACACACACACACACACACACACACACACACACACACACACCACACACACACACACTTTACACTTACACTCATACTCTCACTCTCACTTCCACGCACGCGCGCACGCACGAGCACACGCGCACATACATTCCCACCCACACACAAGCACACGCACACACACATAAGGCCATATGCAAGATATTTTCTCGACCCGTTGCATCGCGCGGCGATAAGCAAGAATCATTTGAAAACACTCCACTGGTTGCGATGAAATCACATTGGACAGATCTGCCTGTAGCAGCTAAAGCATGCAGGGAGCTCCTACGGTGTGGCTACAAACCTTTGCCAAAGTGCTCCAAAAAATGCAGATGCCATGAACCGGTCTTCTGTGTACTTCATTGTGTGCTTGCGTAGGGAACTGTGATTATGATTTTGAATGCTGAAAAAATATCAATGGCGGCTTGTATATTGAAGTATGCTATTATAGTATGGCAATTTTAAAATGTTGGATTTTTCCTGTATTTTTTTAATAGATCTTCAAAGATATTACTAATTTGTCATCCAAGCGATAAAAGCATTTCATAATTAGATTCCTTGACCCGATAAAACATGAAATTTGACACCAATATCCTTAAAATATCTCAAGTAGAACCAAAGTTATGGCAGATAGTACAAGTAGTCATTTTCACTGGCGGCTATTTGGAAAAATCCAAAATGGCGGACACCGGAAGTTAATATCACAAGGCACCCCTTCTGAAATTGATTACTATGACCTACACTTGCCACGAAAAAAGTTTGGTGCTTTTGTCCGCCGTGTAAATATTTCGGCCTTTTTCGCCCCTAAGGCACCCAGCTAAATATGTTTACATCAGACTGTGATCTAATAATCCTACCTACCTTAGTATCATCAGCAAACTTGAATATAGCACTGCTAATCCCACTATCCAAGATGTAAATTAGAAATAGTAATGGCCCCAAAACAGACCCTTGTGGAACCCCACCTGTCACCTGCCCCCATTTAGATTTAGAACCATTGTTGTAACCCTTTGTTGCCTATCACTTAGCAAAGATCTAATCCAACGAGAACCTTCCCATATATTCCATATGCCTTAACCTTATTTAATAGTCTCACGTGTGGTACCTTGTCGAATGCTTTACTAAAGTCCAGGTATACTATATCATAATCCTCATCATTATCTGATGTCTCATTAACTTTCCTATAAAAACTAAATAAATTGGTGAAACATGACCTACCCTTGGTGAACCCATGTTGTGAATCATTTACCAAACTATGCTTTTCTAAATACTCTCTAATATTTTTTGCAATAACAAATTCCAATAATTTACCTACCACTGACGTCAGACTAACGGGTCGATAATTTGACATTAATCTTTTATCTCTTATCTTATATATGGGAACTACATTTCCTTTCCTCCACTTTAACGGCATCTCCCCTAGATCAAACGAATTCTTAAAAATGTGCACTAACGACTCACTAATAATCTCGTTGCATTAATTTAATACCCTGGGATAAACTTCATCTGGTCCTGGCGACTTAAATTTCTCCATTCCATCTATACCCTCTTCTACCATTTCCCTAGTTATCACAATAGTTTCGAGTTTCTCATCATCCTTTCGTCTAAACATTTGTTCACTATTAGATACCATCTGTATATTTTCCTGAGTAAAAACATTTAAGAAATAATAATTTAAAATTTGACACATATCTACATCAGACTTACAATCTCTCCCTGATATATATATATATATATATATATATATATATATATATATATAATATATATATATTATATATATATATATTATATATATATATATATAGATATATATATATATATATATAATATATATATATATATATTTATAGACCCATCGAATCCCTATTTTTTGTCTTATAAATCTGAAAAAGCCCCTTAGGGTCGGTCTTTGCCTGGCCAGCAACCTTAATCTCGTAATTGTTCTTTGCTGTTCTTGTTAACCATTTCACTGTTCTAGCCATCACATTATACTGCTCACTGCTCGCCTTTCCTGTCTTAACCTTCTTATGTATAACACATGTTAGTCCTTTGTTGTGTTTTAAACTCGCAGTCATCCATTTGGGGTCATTTTTCCTTGATTTTATCGATCTATAAGGAATATTATTTTTCTGACCTGCAATTAAATTGCTGACAAATAATGTATAGTCCTCTTCAACACTGACCTCACTGAACCCCTCTCCGCCCCGACCTCAGACCTCTTTTTTCCCCTCCATATTACATCCCGTTAATCCTTTCTTTCCAGGTGTCTTCTTAATCATACATAATTAGCCATTCGGAAGTCAGGTACTCTATGCATATTAACACTTTTAGATCCTACTCCCCATTTTAAGCAAAACCAAATTTTACAATGATCGCTATTACCTAACTGACCTCCAACTTCCACCTCTGTATCTAAATCTTCTTTGTTTGTTTGTAATAAATCTAGAATGTTGTCTCTCCTAATAGGCACCTTGATTGCTTGATTTAGAAAGTTATCCTGAACTAGTTTTAACAATTCCTTTGCGCCATTATCTCCTACTATTAAATCCCAGTCCATGTTCCTGAGATAAAAGTCTCCTACCACGCATAATTAATCGATTATATCTACAAGCCTTTCTTATTTCTTGCCATATAGGGACTGAATCCTCTTTACAGTAGTTTGCAAGCCTATACACTATACCCAAAACCATTATTTCAGTTCCCTCCGTAACCTCCACCCACATAGACTCTATGCTATCCATAGGTTCTCCACAAACACACACAACACACACACACACACACACACACACACACACACACACACACATACTCCGGGGAGCTCCGTAGTGTAGGGGCTAGCACGCTCGGCTTACAACCGAGAAGTCCCGGGTTCGATCTCCGGACGGAGCGAAGACAGACGGGCGGTCTTCTGAAAAACCGAGTCCCTGTCCACCCAGCATTGAATGGGTTCCGCGTGTTAGCCGGGTGTTTGTGACCCGCCTCCCGGGGTAGTAGTCCAGTAAAAATGCAAGATGACCCAAGACTAATTGCAATAGAAATGAAACTTTCTTTTTCAGGCGGGCCTCCTAACCAACATATAAAAAATCGAGTAAAACCCTCCACATGGAAGTTGGTGAATTTTGGTGATAAATTTTTTTTTCTGTTTATTTTCATTTAAACCGGATATCCGTGATATGCATAACGCAGCCATTTTGTGAGATAGAACAAGGAAATGGGCATATTTTCCAATGTTTTATTGCCAAACTACCAAATGAAACAAAATTCAATTGGAGAAAGGCTAGGCCTTTCTCCATTTTTTGAGTAAAACTCCCAATTTGAAATGTGCAGCCAGAGTGACCTAAAATTACTAAGTACACTGAGCCGTCTTTCCTACCCTATAGCCTATCAAAATCATGGTTCAAATTCGTCTGAATCGGAGTTCGTGAATTCAACCTGCTCCGAATTCGAGCAAACGCCTCTGCAACTTGCACACGCCAACGTGCAGGGTAGGCCCTGTTTGCGGCATCCACAGCGCTTGTCATTGCATCCTAACTTGCATGAGCATGCCTTACTAGATCTAGAAGAGACTTTGGTGCAGCTGCCAGTTCGGTTTGGATTGGCTCCATTTTACTATCTACCGATATTTTCCACCCCCATTTTTCTGCATCAAGTTCATGCCCTTGCCACTCTTGAATTTGATGAAACACACGGTAGATGAGAAACTTAGCTGCTGCTGATGTAGGAGGGAGTACACGTGGATCCAAGAATGCTCTACCCACTGTCACCTTCTCTTGGAATTTATGATGTCGCAAGTGATCAAGGGTATCGGTTTGTCTACCCTTGTAGATTGTGACCAATGCGCGTTCACCGGCAACTTCTAACTCTTTTGGGCCAGAAGTACTGTTGCTAAATACTGCGGCCTGTTCTGCGAAGAAGTTGCTTTCCCTCATTAACTTCAAGCTTACTCCTTTACCGATACCCTGGAGTCTTGATGCCGTACCACAACCCTAAAATGCGTGAATGAACAAAATGTACTGGCAGACTGATTCGCCTAATGCAACACACAGGGAATTGATGTTCACATAATTCGCTTTGTGCTTGGAGGTCTGTCTGGGCTCAGATATGAAGAATGTCTTGCAGCGTGCATCACTATTGGTGTAGTGGACCAAGAGGACAAGTAGGTCTGTGTCCTCACCCACCAAAGCAACATCCTTTTTGTGGGACATTTCAAGTGTTGTGTGGACGATGAGAACATCTGCATCACCACTAGCATGCTTCACAACGCACCCAGCACGTTCCAGCCCATCACCAAGCAGGTGAATGAAGCGTTGCTTGTTTTTTACGTTACTGAGGAATTCTTGCTTCGCCATCACCACTCTCATGTCGCCATGGAACGTAACCTTTCTTCCCAGCTGTCCTTTTGTTTTCCGCTGTTGGGTGGCGTCCTTTGTCGATGGCTTTCCAGAATACCCATCAAAAACCACTGTTGCGCTGCCATACCTTTTCGTCACGTACACAATATAATGATCGATTATTTCATTGTAAGTCTCTCCAACTTGCCATGGTATCCTTTGCAGGAGAGCACCACCATCAATGACAAAGCCGTGGTTGTCAGAAGGTCCGCTTCCATCTCCTGGATCTGCTTTCAACATCGCTTTCGCAAGTACAGGCTTATTGGCGGCTAACATGATGCCATGACTTTCAAATAGAGCTGTTGCATAGCTACACAATTCGTACTTAAAGGTGTCTACAAGGGCGCCAGATTAGGTACCAGTAATAATGAGGAGGAGTAACTGAGGGTCAATAGGCACTGTCTCGTCATTTATTTTCACTGATGACTTGTAGCCAAGTGTCACGGCTTGATTCTTCTTCCCGAAGACAAATCCTTGGACTGACTGCCCAACCCTATTATCCAGAATCCGTTGGCCCACACCTTTTGCTTCACCTGCATTGACTGCACTGTCAGCTGAAATGCCATTGGAAATGTTCATTAACGGTCCATTCTCTTTGAAGGGGTTGCAGTCTTTCAGGTAATTTTGGATCTTCATAGCATCACCACAATCTCTATCCTGCCTTGACTGTGACATGTCTTTGTGTTGTTCGCTTGTTGTGTATACAGTATTAGTAAGCTTTTGCAAGGCTTGGTTGATCTCGGCGCAGACTGAGCTAGACAAGGCCCAAACCATCCGCTGTGTCTCCGTCATTCTCCTTCCTCTAGTCAATCCTTTTGAACATTCACCTTTGACTACCTTTTCCTATAGATATTTAAAAATACATGTGTAATTTTCTCGTGATATATATTCTGACGTGATCAATGTCTGATCAAACTCCATATATGATCGTGGATATCCGGAATAAAACAAATATTTCTGGTTGGATTCATGAAAATTGCCAGATGTGGGGTATATGTATCATGATCATGACCAGTCCAAGTTCAGGCATTGGGAGTAGGGTACGCCGTAGGTCCAATGAAAAGTAAAATATAGATTATTTCGAGTTTGGTAGGGTGTTTTCTTATGTAAAATTTAATTTTAAGGGTGGTTTGTCCTTTTCAACTTTTTGGTTTGAGCACTTCTTGCTATGAAAAAATGGACTTTTATATTTATATGCAAAACATAGCTTAGCCCCGCTAAAGTAACGGCTTCATTTGCACCTAT
The DNA here is from genome assembly GCA_016584305.1 of Chionoecetes opilio. Taxonomy (NCBI): domain Eukaryota; kingdom Metazoa; phylum Arthropoda; class Malacostraca; order Decapoda; family Majidae; genus Chionoecetes; species Chionoecetes opilio. Next base: position 120,910 of record JACEEZ010022746.1, read on the forward strand.
CATCAATTCTTGATCGTCTTTTTCAGGATGGCTTCTCCTTGTAAACCAAGTGGGTCGAAGCCCGCAACTAGACAGAGCTCTGGATCCAAGTTGGCCGCCTTTGTTGGCGGTGGACGAGAGTTTGCTGAGAGTGAGGTGCCTATGTATCGCGGCGTGATGAAGAGGGGAATCCTTCTCCAAGAACTCAGCGGCATCCGGGAGGGTGTTGACAAGCGGGGGTACCCAGTGAGAGACATTGCGAAGGATCTGACCCCCATGGTGCTTGCCCAGTGGAAGAAATCAAACGCCCAGTTTGCACCTCCAGTGTTTGTTATTGACCGGTCTGTGACCAGAAGGATAGATCATTTTTGGAAGAAGGTGAGTGAAGTGGTGAGAGACAGAGCAACTAAAGCAGTAAAGGAATTCGTGGAGAAGAATATGGACAGGCTGTTTGACATAACGGCCTGCCCTCACACGATCTTCCTCTGCAAGGACCAGGAATCCCACTGCTCCAACCCCCAGCTGTGCCACGCGAGAGCATACGTGCAGTGTGACTTCCCCCTGGCCAGCAAAGTCCCTACTTTAGACCTGGAGTGGCTGTACTACCAGAGGATCAAAGTTAGGGAGGAGAGTGCAATGATGATGACAGGGGTAGACAAGAATGAGACGCATAGACAAGTGAAAGTAGCAAAGAGAAAGCAGTTGGAAGAGGAAGCTAAGCTGAAAATGCAGAAGCAGAAAGATGAAAAGGTCAGACGTCTGAGCTGCAGGAGCAGATGTTCCTGGGCCAGGCTGAAGATCACCAGGATTCTGAGGATGGGACGGAGGAGTCGTTCACCCTGCCACTCAGAGGAAAGAGGCAGGAGCAACAGGAGGCTGCCATACTGGTAGACCGACTGCTCAGGGAGAAGCTGGGGTCCCTGGCACCCCTTGTGATGCAGTACTTGGACAGGCCAGCTGCAAGAAGAAACACAATGCCAGTCCGGAACCTGGCGCTGGCAAGCATCCGGTTCGACGTTCCGCCCACTGCTGCTGCTGCCTTGGCTTCTGGATTCCTCCAGGACCTTATCGCTGACGGCCACCTGTCTCCAGACATGTCGTACCTGGTCTGCGATCCTAACAAGCTGAGGAGGGCCAGGCAGGATGCCATGGCATCGGCCAGGGACCTTGACCAGGGGAAGCACCAGGGTACCAAAATAGTTGGATTGGGTTACGATGGGAGGAAGGAAAGACCAGGGCGATGGTGCCCGACAGCTATGGGAAACTGCACCCAAGGTTGATCAGGGAGGAGCATGTGTCAGTGATAGAGGAGCCTTCTGGAAGGTACCTTTGGCACTTTGTACCAGAGGACCCGGTGCCACCTGAGAAGCCTGCGTTCAAGTTGGCTCAGGCTCTCTATGCTCTGTTGGTGACATACGACTCCACCGACTCACTGATCGTACTGCAAGGTGACTCAACTAGGGCCAACACGGGGTGGAAGGGTGGTACTCACGCCCATTTGGAGAAGATGCTGGGACGCAAGCTCTTTTGGAGTATATGCCTGTTGCACACAAACGAGTTGCCCCTGCGCCACCTTATCACCAGCATCGACGGCCCTACCTCATCTGACACTGGCTTCACTGGTCCAGTGTGCAGTCTGCTGTCCAGCGTGAATGAGATGCAGTACAACGCAGAGTTCAGAGGAGAGCCAGGCGGTGAAGATCTCACGGAGATACCGGCGTATATCCTGGTCAACATGTCCACTGACCAGCAGGTCTCCTACCAGCTGGTCCAGGCTGTGAAGCGTTCTCCGTCCGAGCTGCAGAAGATCAAGTGTGGCAGGGTGTCCCACTCCAGATGGCTCACCACAGCCCAGTCGCTCGTGTACATGTGGACCAGAAAGCATGGACTGACTGGCAAAGAACTGAACACCCTGGAAATCCTAGTCAAGTACTACCTGCAGGTGTACTTCAAACTCTACTACGACATCAAGGTTCACCACAGACTAGAGGACGGCCCCAAGCACATCCTCACGCAGCTCAGAGTGATGAGGTCGCAGCCCAAGAAGGTCCAAACAGCTGTGACCTTCTACCCTCCTCTCGCTGATGGCGAGTCAGAGTGAGGACGACTGCAGGTTCGCCGTGACCCAGATTTTGAAGCTGAGGGCTGGCGAGGAGTATGGGGATACCAGTGTAAGACCTCGCATCATACCCAAGCTAAACTTGTCAGCCACCAGCTTGCAGACACTGATCAGCTGGCAGCCTGGCCAGGTGCACGAGCCGGCATTCACCTGTTCACTGTCCGGGGATCAGATCTAGGAGATCCTGGTCAAGCCGTACGAGGTTCCGGAGTTCTCTATCCACACTCAGAGCACCGAAAGAGTCGTGAAGCAGGTGACAGAGGCTGCGGCAGCAGTGGTGGGGCAGCAGGCCAGAGACGGGTTCATCCGGGCTCGGGCCCACCACCGGGAGACCATGCTCTGCTTCAGGTCTAAGAAGGACATGATGGACACGTTCTAGGCCAACGTAGAGGCTGTGACACTGTGATGTAGTGCCTGATGAACCTACTGATCAGAAAGAGCTTACCACGCTAGTCATTTGGAACTCATATTGGTGCATGATGCAATAAACAGGACCAACCGGACACAGCGTACTCATTTAAGCATTATTCGATAAGAATGCAATATAAAAGTGTGATTTTGCATAGTAAGAATTGCTCAAATGCAAAAATGGAAGGAGATAAAATCGTCTTAGAATTCCATTTTACATAGGAAAGTGACATGCCAAAGTTGAGAAAAAGAATTTTTGTTATACGGCGTACCCTAATAGGGAGTCATTTGATTCTAATGAAACCTATTCCAAATGAAAGTACGACCAAGATAACCTAAATTATCATACTCATTCCATTCTTCTATGTCAAACATGGGTAATTTATGCGAAAATAATTGATACA
>JACEEZ010022746.1:126319-151319 GCA_016584305.1 Chionoecetes opilio
GTCTGCTTCATGCAGTGCCATAGCCATGTAGTCCATAGTGACTGAGTCCGTGAACCATGCCCCTAGGTACGGGTATACTCAAAATAACACTTTGGGTATACTGAGACGCGTAGTTCACACTCACTCCACCGCTCCTTAAACACTGTTTTTAGGTCCCCTTAGAGCTAGTGCACTAAGCTATTAGGATAGGAAAGATCGCCACCCAGGGCAAACCCTGGGTATACTGGCAACCTAATCCCACATCTGGTTAATGAAACCAGGCTACCCTCAGTCTGAAAGAAAAAGAAACACGTCTGGCAACGCCGTGCCAACCCTGCCGAGGCCAGTGGTCCGCCAGCCGGCCCAGCATATCATTCTTGTTTTTGCCTTCATCAAGTCAACACCTGCTGACATCTCCTGTACCACGTGTTGTTTCTATTCAGGCTTGTATGGTGAGCACCTGCTGTTTTTCGTGTTTACGTGGGTGTGTGTGAAGTTTTTACCCATTCATGCTTCGTAATCCTTCTGTGGGTTCACGGGACTGAGTGTCGTTTCTTCTTGATCCCTGGTTTGGGACCAGCTGTGTTTACCCTTTTTCAGCTTGTGTCTGTGACTGTGGTGTTACGCTTACGACCCAGGGGCGCGGCTTTCGCCTATTTCCCCTGGGCCTTGCTTCACCCCCAGGGCGTCTCTGGCCTGACACCTGTAAGGTTACGTCGTTCACCCAGCCACGCCCCACCCCCGCCCGGACCCTCCCAAGGGCCGGGACGGGGTGTTGGTGGTTCCCCTGGCCTGCCACGTGTGAGCAGAGATGGGCGGATGGTTACGTCGCTCTTGCTGGTGCCCAGGCTTCGCTGGAGTCGCAAGCGTCGCACCCACCCCGCACCCCCGCCCGGACCCTCCCATGGGCCGGGACGGGGAGTTGAGCGGTCCCTGGCTGCCATGTCGAACCCTCCCCCTCCCCCGACCATCCACTTTCTGGGGGTCGGGGCAGTGCGTGCGGCGATGCCGGTGGGGGTTTGGGGCGTTTCGTGTTGCGTCTCGTCCCTTTCCCTCTCACTGTTTTACCCTTCTTTTCCAGCGGATCAATTGCGAGGCCCAGGGCTGCTCGGCGCCCTTGTGTTGCCACAAGCTCTGCTCCTCGCACGCCCCGTGCCTTCTGTCGGACCTCTTTCGTCCCGCCGATTGCCCGGTATGCTGTGGATGGCTGCGGCTCATCCTCCCAGAGTGGGGTGTGCCCTGCCTTACCGGCGAGGCCTATGCTGACCTCAAGGAGTGGTGGACGAAGGCTTTGAAGTCTCGCTTACGCAGCCACTACCGTCTGTTCTGGGCGGACCGGTCTCTTGGTTCTCGGCTGGGCCTCGCCAAGTCGTTCCTCTCCTCCTCGTCTCGCACCTCCCGACCCCCTACCTCTGCTTCCATGAGCTCGGCGTCGATCGTGCTGACGGTGGAGCAAGATCTGGCGGTCTCCTCAGTCCCTCACCCTGACCGCGACTCCCAGGTCGAGGACTTGCCGGGTGGGTCTGTGGCTCCTACGGCTGGTCAGGCGTCTCCTGGGCCTTCCCCACCCTCAATTCCTGTGCCTCCGGGGTTGTCGGCTTGGATGACTTCAGTGAACTCCTTCATGGCAAGAATGGAGGTCCACTTAACTTCTGGGTCCCGTTCTCCGACGCCTCGGCGTCGCAGATCCCCTTCGCCTGATTACCTCGCACCGGTGCCTCCTTCTGAGTCTGTGATAGTCGAGGATGACTACCTGGTGTGCTCCGACGGGGAAGGGGATGCCGCCCTACCCGTGCCCAAGAGCCGACGGTTCGGGGACTTCCGCCCCCCGGATTCCTGTCCGCCGGGCCCTTCCTCCGCCTTTTCTTCTGATGTGCCTTCTATATGCACTTCCCCTCATCCCGCTGAGGATGCTGCCTTGGGACACCCTCCTTCTTCCTCCGTCCTGTTTACCTGGGCACCGATGCCGCCGTCGATTGCTTGTGAGACGGTTGACGGGCGGCTTGTTGCCATCGGTCGTCTGGAGGACGGCTCGTGGGGCCCAGTTCGGGACTTGGAGGTGCGTCGCTTCCGGGAGGGCGGGGGACAGGAGTCCTACCTCTACCACCGGATTCCTTTCTCTCGCCTGGACGCTCCCTCGAAGCAGCCTGCGGTTTCTTCGGCGGCCGCTTTGGATGCTCTGGCCTCCTTACTGGCTGAGCCTAGTTTGGTCAGGGACGGCTTCCCGTGTGTGGAGGGAAGCCAGGATGCCAGGTGGCTTTCTCTCGGGGGCCAGAACCGGTTGCCCTGGATGAAGGCCGGCCTGGACCCTGCCGAAGTGTGAAGAGCGGGTACCACCAGTGTGACCCGGGGTCCTTCTCCGTCCTGGGCTCCGATCCCGGTTCTCCCGGCCTCTGGTGGCCTCCCACGTGTGATGGCTGATTTCCTCCGGGTGTCCCGGCTTTCTGCCAAAGACCTCTCGTGGCGGGCGCAACCGGTGAAGGAGGAGCTTTTTCGCCGGGACTTTCAGGAGCGGCAACACGCCTCCCTGTTGGCTTCTTCTGTTGCCTTCTTCAGTCAGCTGGCGGACTGGCTCTCCTCCCTCGCCGTGGATCACACTTCCCTCTCCCCGGCCTCCCGGTCGGATGTCTGTCGGGCTTTGTCGACCGCCTGTGATGCGTTCGGCGCCTCCCTCCTCCCGACGGTCCGCCCGGCCATTGACAGGGCCGTCACTGCCCGCTTGGCTCTTCGGCGCGAGGCCTTTCGGGGCCTGCCGGAGCTGACTCGACAGCAAATTCTCCGGATTAGTCCCTTCGATTCGGAGGTCTTGTCGGAGCCCTTCTTGCAGCAGTGTCTCGCCTCAATCCCCCCCACCGTCACTCTGGTGTCTACTCCGGCCCCCAGACCGTCTCGGCCGGGGGGTTCCGGGAGGGGGTCCAGCAGTGTTCGTCGGGGCTCTTTTCGTCGGGAAGGGCAGTCCAGGAACGCTCACCCCCGTGTGGATGGCCACCAGGATCCTCGTCGTCCCATTCGGGGTGGGCCTTCCGGGATCAGGGGCTCTGGGTCTCGGGCCTTTCGCTTGGGGCCCGCTACAGTCCACAAGCCTTAATCCAAGGGTCGCTCTCGCTTCTGAGCCTCCCTTCCAGGGCCTCCTGTCCGGGTTTCGGGCAGCATGGCCGCAGAGAGGTTGGGCCGCCAGACTGGTCCGAAACGGTCTTTCTTGGCCCTGGATTGCACTACCGCCCCTTCGGCGACCTCCTTCTTGGACGCCGTTCTCCACTGTGCTCGCCGCTCACGTGTCGGAAATGCACTCCTCCGGGGTAGTGGAGAAGGCGCGGGGAAAGGTCTTTCTTTCCCGCATTTTCATCGTACCCAAGAAGGAATCTTCGAAAGGGCGGCTTATCTTGGACCTCAGCCGCCTAAACGGATTTGTGCGCAACCACAGGTTCCGTATGCTGACCTTGGCCCAGGTCCGCCTTCGGCTGAGGCAAGGGGACTGGATGGCGTCCCTCGATCTCAAGGACGCCTACTGGCATGTCCCCATTCATCCTCGGTTCCGGCGCTTCCTGGCCTTCCAGGTGGGATCGGACACGTGGCAGTTCACCAGACTACCCTTCGGCCTCTCCATCGCTCCGAGGGTTTTTACGCGGCTCACCAAGGTAGTGGCTCAGCGGATGGTGTCTGCAGGGGTGAATTGCCTCAGGTATTTTGACGATTGGCTGGTGTCCGCCCCGTCTCAGGAGGAAGCGGTTCGCATGCTGGGCCGAGCTTTGGCGGTGGCGGGGGAGATGGGGTTCCTAGTCAACAAGGGAAAGTCCGTCCTTACCCCCTCTCCCCGCATTACTTGGCTGGGCATGCAATGGGACTCCCGTTCGGCTGCGGTCCGCATCTCGGGGGTAAATGCGGCCAAGCTTCATCAACGCCTCTTCCGTGTCCTCGGTGTCCTTCATCTGTCTGCCAGGTTCCTGCCGGGAGTGGAGAATGTGTGGCCCGACGCCCTGTCTCGCTTCCGGGGCTCGTCGGTGGAGTGGCAGCTTCGCCCGGAGCGCTTTGCGGCTCTCTGTCGGCGGTGGGGCACTCCGGAGGTGGACCTCTTCGCGTCCCGCCGCTCTGCCCAATTACAGGCCTTTTTGACGAGGGGGGACCGGACAGCTGCGGGAGGCCCGGACGCCCTCACGGAAGACTGGAACAAGTGGCGCCATGTTTCCCTGTTTCCGCCTCCCTGCACCAGTGTCCTCCTGAAGGTATGCAACAAGCTGTGTTCCTACAGGGGCAAGGTGACCATGGTGGCTCCTCTCTGGCCGGCGCAACCGTGGTTCTCCGAACTGAAGGCCTGGTGTCCCTCCCCTGCTCCTCTAGGGGCCTTCGCTTTGTTGGAGGAGCTCCCGGCCAGGCTTCTTTCCACCTTGAAGCTACACGCCTGGAGTTTCTCCGTAGTACCTCTCTCCGTCGGACGGTCTCGGACGCGGTAGCGGAGGACATGTTAGCGGCACTTCGCCCGTCCTCTACGAGACAGTATCAGTCTCACTGGAAGGCCTTTCAGTCGTTCCTCAAACTCAAGGGCCTCCGCGACGTCTCTGAATCGGTTGTCCTGGATTTCCTCTCCTTCCTGGCCCACGACCGTGGGAGGTCCTCCGCTACTCTCTCCACTCACCTGGCGGCCCTGGCTGACTCCCTCAAATACGGCTGGGGTTTGGTCCTGGACCGGCGTTCTGTGACCCTGTTGAAGAGGGGTTTGTTCCACCAAAACCCCCCTCCCCGTCGTCCTGGCCCCTTCTGGTCCCTGGAGAAGGTTCTCCGGTTCCTGCAGGGCGACCAGTTTAGGTCGGACGCTGCCGGACCTCGCCTCCTTCAGAAGGCCTTGTTCCTGGTGGCCCTGGCTACGGGGTTTCGGGATTCTCAGCTGAGGGCGCTGGCCCGTTTCCCCCAGTGGACGACCTTCTCGCGGGACGGCTCCGCTGTCTCCCTCTCCCTCTCGTCCAAGGTGCTGGGTAAGAACGAACGAGAGGACCACCGTCTCCAACCGGTCGTCGTTCCGGCTTGGTCTGCTGGGGACGCCGCACACCCCTTGTGCCCGGTTTCGGCGCTCCGGTGTTACCTGGATGCTTCCGAGCCCTGGGCGTATGACCTGCAGTTCCTGTTCCGCGATCCTGTCACTGGTCGTCCTCTCACCACCAGGGGGATTGCCGGCAGGCTCCGGGGCGTCATCGAGTCGGCGGATCCGGGTCACGCCCCTCACGCCCATGACGTCCGGGGTGCTGCTGCGTCTTTGGCCCTCCTCCGAACCCATTCCTTGGAGAGGGTACGGGAAGGGGGCCAGTGGAGTACGGCCTCGTGCTTCGTGGCTCGTTACCTGTCCCACTCCGTCGTGGACTTCCCCTGTGTTGCCCTGGGACTCCCTCCGTCCGGAGGGGCTGGGGTGGTGGACGCCGGGCCTCCCCTTGACGTCTCCGCTTGATTCTGGTGAGTATATTAGTGGTATCGTTTTGTTCTTGTGCAGTTGCTCTTTTGCCTCCCCGCGGGGGTCGGGGGCTTCTTGCCCCGTCTCCAAGTGGCAGGTAGCTTAGTGCACTAGCTCTAAGGGGACCTAAAATGACGGCTTTGAAGTATGAAAAGCCTATTTTTGGGTCCCTGACAGAGCTAGTGAACTGCCTGCGGGCCTCCCACCCTTCCTTCCCCAACAAGTTTTCATCCCCTCTCCCCGGGGGTGCTTATTGGGATGGTTATGATATGCTGGGCCGGCTGGCGGACCACTGGCCTCGGCAGGGTTGGCACGGCGTTGCCAGACGTGTGTTTCTTTTTCTTTCAGATCTAAGTGTAGCCTGGTTTCATTAACCAGATGTGGGATTAGGTTGCAAGTATACCCAGGGTTTGCCCTGGGTGGCGATCTTTCCTATCCTAGTAGCTTAGTGCACTAGCTCTGTCAGGGACCCAAAAATAGGCTTTTCATACTTCAAAGCCGTCTTTATCACCTTCCTGAAAGTTAATCACAATAAAGTTCGTTTTCTTCTCATTAATTATCATTCCACTCGCGTTATAGAACTGACATACAACAAGAGAATCTCCTCATACACATTTCTCGCGTAGTAGCGAGTATTACAGCGTTATTCATCAATAATAATACATGCAGACTTCCTAAAAAAAACATCAGTTTCCACAGCTACTTTTAGCATTCGTACCATATGGTCAATGTATAACACAAACAGTAAACGACTCAAGGGGAAGGCACTCGCACTCAGCACTCGCCCCCTGGCGAACGCCGATAGTACGTCTACCGTTGCAGACTTTCGGATGCTTTCGTCGATGCATCGATGTATACATCGCCTTAATGGCGTGCAACATCACTTATACCACATCCTAAATGTTTGAGTCGCTCTATCAACTTTGCCCGGGGAATCCTGTCATAACCTTTGCTAAAGTGAATGAATAATACATACAACTTTACATTCTTATAGCTACATATACTATCTTATCTTATATCTACATATATCTTATCTTTTTACAATTCATCTATCTACATCTACATATACTTATATCTGTAGCATAATCACACAAACATCTTAAATAATGAATTCGTTCCAGGCATCCTTGCCTTTCTGAGCATCAGCTTGACTCTTTATGCTGCGTCTAGGGTACGTAGTGGGTATCCTATAGAATGCCGTGTAGTATTCCTTTACCCAGACACGGGTTACACGAAACCAATTAAGGCCGGGTTTCCCATTTAGCCGCTTCTACGGCCGCCGTTGCCGTACACCGCCCAACAATGACGTCACAAAAAAGTCGACCGCACCGCCGTACCGCTGTACGGTTTCCCGTACAAAGTTAAAATCAAGTCATCTCTTTCTCTCCGCTCGGCGGTGTCCACTCGAGCGGAGGTGCAAACTGTGCCCGGTTACCACTAAAAACCACGCAAGCGGTGATGAGGGTTTGATGTCATTGTTAGTCCAGTTGCCAACCCCATGAACCCAGAAATGTTTGGTACTATAAGTTTTTTGGTATATTTGGGAAGATTGAAGCACACTGAATCCAAATCCACCTCTTGCCAGAGCGGCAACTTTGGGGAAAAATTTATATGAGCATAAATCCAGATGGCCGCTGACGGTTTGGGTGTAAAACAGGAAATCGTCAATATCTTTTGATATAATTAGCTAGAGAGATAATTGGTGTTCCACCTAAGTTTTCATACATAAGAAACACAATGGAAGGGGAAAAAAAGTTCCTAGGATGATGCAAAGTGACAGTAACCCAAGAAGAACACTATTTTGATAGTGTAATGTTGAGCCGTATTTGTGTGATTGCGTTTTAGTTTACAAGTTTGCATTTGGGTGTGGGACACAGAGAGAGTGTGTGGCATGTGGTGTCAGCAGACGAGTTTGGGAAGCAGACGAAACATTCGTTATGGAAAGTCAAAGGGTGGTCTTGTTGGCATAACCCTCTCATTTGAGCATTGCATGTTGGGTCTGTTTTTTTCCTTTGTGTCAGGTGTAGCTCAAGATTTTGAGTTCATGTTCAACATGATGTAGTTGAAAATGCTAATGTGTTTCAGCTTAACACAAAGAAGAAGGCCCAAAACAGGAGAACCCTTGGATTGACGACCGTAAGCGCATCATGGCTGAGTTCCAAATGCATGCCTCACAGATCGTTCCCCTGATCTCATCAACATTGTAATGGAAAGGTTGCAGATGATGCCATTACTGTTGCTGATTTTGTGAGCATTGATGATAAAATGAAACAGGATTCATGAAAACCTGCCTGAGTGTTTCACGGGCAAAATTGCAATAAGAGTAAAAACCATGGAAACAAAAAAATCAATCAATCAATCATTGGGGCATACCCGGGGGCGGCGTCGCCTCCCCACCCTACGACGCCACTCCCGGGGGTCACCACGCCCCGAGTTCCCATGCGGGCTCCTTTCCATACCAAGCACTCTCGACAAGAAGCATCAACTTGCCCCAGCCACGAGCCTTGTGGGCGCCCCCTTGGCCTCCTCCACCCCGGGAAATTGTCTCTTACAGATACAACCCGATGGGAAAATCGGTTTCAGGGTTAGCGTGCCACATGCCCATATAGCCGAAGTTGGCGCTGACGGACTATGCAGGTAATAGGCCTCGATTCAGTCTCAGGGTGCAATCGCTGTTTTGACACGTAATCATCCCAGCGATACCCATGATTCTGCGAAGACACTTATTACCCAAAGGCATTGATTCGTCTCTCAAGTAAATATTTAGTGTCCATGTCCACAACCATAGAGTAAGACAGCGATCACAAGCGACTTGAAGACCCGGGGATCTTTGTCCTCCTGCACAGGTACCGACAACCCCAAAATACTTCCGCTGAGCGAGTCCATAACACCTGGGCTATGCCAATCCGCCGTAAGGCTTCTTGACGTGACCCGCCGTCATTATGGCCTGCGCTACCAAGGTATGTATAACTTTCTAAGATCCCAATGTTCCTCGCCACACGCATGAAAGACTGTACTGCTTCTCTAGTAAGTCTCCAAACACCTGGACCTTGGTCTTGAGCCAGGAGACCTCAAGTCCCAAAGGCTTTGCCCCCTCGTGCAGCGCCTCGAGAGCCATCACCAGGACCTCCAGCGACCCCAGCAAAGATACTGCATCATCGGCAAAAACAAGATCAGTGATCTTGGTGTTGCCCGACGGATGCTCCACAATCACTTTGATCCTTGCCCAATACCCAGTCCATACAAGCGTTGAAAAGTGATGGGGCAAGGACGCACCCTTGCCTCATTCCTGTATTCACAGGAAAGAAGCTGGATACACCTCCCCCCAATTTCACAGCACTCTCAGTCCCAGAATACAGACCAGTTATCAAACCAATAGTCCTTGCGGGAAATCCCTCGAAGTCGCAGAAGATCCCAGAGTGATTCACGATGCACTGAGTCAAACCGCCTTCTTGAGACAACATAGGCTGCAAGCATCCCCTCCCGAAACTCACGTCGGCGTTCCACGGGGATGAAAAGAGGAGTCAAACTCGGTGAAACGACGATCACACCGACATGGAAGACTGTTTAGTCGGCTGTTGATGGTTGGCCAAAACCGTAATATTAGTCTTACATCTGTCTTTCAGTATGAACTCTGGGGGTTGTGCCTCCTTCCATCATTGACGAATTTGGTCTTCTGCGTAAAGGGAATAAAGCCAGTTTTTCTGAAAAAAACTAGCAGTTATATCAACTGATCCCAGCCTCCAGATGGGTGATTGCTGATGCCAGTCAGCTGCTGGCCCAAACATTGTTGGCCCTGTGGAGGTACCTCTCTACCGTAGCAACAAGTTGGGAACTAGGCTACAGACAAAACAAATGAATACAACAAAGGTGATCCTTGACCGCTATGGGAGTTTTGTCAGCTAGGGACCATGAACGATCACGCCGTTCTGGTACTGTTGAAATCAGTAGTAGAAAGTAGTAGAAACCCTCACACGACATCTCCTCTCCTAAATAGAAAGTAATCATGAAAAACAAAACCAATAAAACACTTCTCTCCCGTTGCTTTGTACTTGTACACTGGGTGAGAATATTCTGATGGTTGGGGAAGATGAGGGACAGATCAACCATGATGAGGCAGGTTTATGATGGTCAGATACATGCTCCAAGCTGTCCCAAGAAGGAAAAAAGGTTATTCGCATCTTCAAGTGACGACACAGATATCTTTGTTCCCCTGGTATTCTGGGTGTGAAAGCTGAAGATACGTGCCCTGTTGCAGATGGAGAAGTGGGACAGGAAGTCATACACTTTAAATGAAAAAGCAAGCTGCTCTGGGAGATAAAAAGTTTCCAGCTCTTTGGAATGCACGCCTTTACGGGAAATGTGACACAGTGTCATATCCATTCAATAAAGGAAAACCACTGCCATTTCTAAACTTCGCGAAGAAAACTTCGAGAAATTTATACACCACCCTCGGAGAAGATTGGGCCTCCGTGGTGTAGTGGCTAGCGTGCCTGGCTACGAATCTGCGGGCCCTGGTTCGAATCCTGGCCAGGGCAATCGGCGACTATACTTAGATAAACTAGTTTTAATGATTCACAAACATGGATTCCCAAAGGGTAGGTCTTTGTCTCACCAATTTATTGAGTTTTTATAGGAAAGTTTATGAGACGGCAGATAATGATAAGGTTTATGATATAATATATCTGGACTTTAGTAAGGCCATTTGACAAAGTACCACACGAGCGACACTTAAATAAGGTTAAGGCTCATGGAATAGATGGGAAGGTTCTTTATTGGTCAGAGCTTGGCCCAAGTAATAGGGAACATAAGGGTTACAATTAATGGTTCTAAATCTGGGAAAGGGGGACTGGTGACAAGTGGAGTTCCCCAAGGGTCTGTTTTGGGTCCATTACTATTTTTGATTTACATCAACGACTTGGATAGTGGGATTAGCAGTGATATCAGCAAGTTGCTGATGATACTAAAGTAGGTAGGATTATTGGATCACAGTCTGATGCAAACATATTGCAGGGGGGAAATTAGATAAACTTAACGAGTGGGCAGTCAGATGGCAGATGGAATTTAATATAGATAAATGCAGCGTTATGAATGTTGGTAGAAAAGACCCTGGTAAAGATACACCATAAGCAATGTATCGCTGAAAAGATCAGAAGGTGAAAAAGATCCTTGGAGTGAGGGTGAGCCCAGACCTCCGACTAGGAAACAATTTTAGGCCAGAAATAGAGCTTAAATAGGATTATTACCCGAAGTGTTTAAAAGTAGAAGTGCGGAAGTTATTCTAAAGCTTTATTTAGCTCTAGTCAGGCCTCACCTAGACTATGCGGTTCAGTTTTTGGGCTCCAATTTTCAGGGGTGGATATAGCCTTGTTAGAAACAGTACAGAGAAGGATGACCAAAATTTTACAAGGGATGTGTAACTTTAGTTATGAGAAGAGATTGAAGTTATTAAAAATTAACTCAAATCGAGAAACGCCAGAGTAAGGGGCATTGATAGAAGTTTTTAAGTGGATAAAGGGATTAATAAAAGGAGAGGTAGGAAAGTTCTTACGGCTTTTTAAACCCGGGTAGAACAAGAAGTAACGGATTCAAGCTGGAAAAGCGTAGATTTAGAAAGGAAATAGGGAAAAAACTGGTTAAAAATAGGGTGGTGAATAAATGGAAGGTCTCATTAGACAGGTAGTAGTGCTGAGTCATTAGGGAGCTTTAAAGAGGGGCGGGTAGGTTCAGGATGGGGATGAAAGGTGGATGTAGGTAGTGTTAGGCGACAGGAACTACCACGTGTAGGCCTCGCGCCTCTTGTAGCTTCCTTATTTTTTATGTTTTTTTATGTTCTTATGCGACAGCCAAAACCACTGTTCTTCCTTCCTTTCGGGGTTGATAAATGAGTACCTGGGGTAACCTGGGAAGGTAACTATGGTAACCCGGGTGTCACACTAGCCCTGTGTGACGGGGTCCCCCACCCATCACAGGCTCTGGGGCTAATGCCACGGAGATAAGCACCGAATCCACGCGCAGCTAATGTTTTGCTCCATCTTTACTTTTACATCGGAGAAGAGAAAGCTTCACATGAGGATTTGCGAATTCAGGCCAGAAATTTATTGGCCATATTGGCCAGACAAAGGACACAACCATGAACGGGCTCGACAAATATTTACATGAAAAAGAAAAAGGGAAACCACCCCATATGAAGACCCTACATCCTACAGATGGAATCTGCTGTTCCACAGGCCCCAGGGCACATCACCCAAACTATGTTTTGGAAGGCCGCAGATCAGAATAATGACCCTAAGCTTAAATAACTGAATTCGGGTTTGGGAGGTCATCAACAACGTTCTACTCCAGAAATCGCCAGTGGACCGCCAGTTTCCTCCTGAACTAATGAAAGATATAAGCTGCAGTGCAGGGCTGCAAGAAAAGCATGTTCATAAGGAAACTGCAGCTGCTGTGCATCTGGACTCTCGTGCACAGTGTATTGTCATTTTGAGGGGTCACCAGATGAGTGCCACAACCTAATAATGAATAAGGGTGAAAATATTGCAATTGATATTCATGAAAGACGGCATGGTAATGAAGACGAAACAGGAGTAGAAGATATTGTCCGTGACGATTTCCTTGACCCTCTCGAGTACTAAATACACGTATTACACGAAAGTATACGTAAACGTATACTTTCACTGGATACGTATTTCACTAATTGGAATATCAGCAAAATTGCTATGTGTAAAAATATACTTGTTTCCAAAAGCAGTTATTGACTAAATTTGATGTCCCATCATATAGTCAAAGCAATAAAAACAAATAAATTTTTTGTTGAAGGTGACATTTTTTTACTGTTTAAAAATAAGAAGTTAAATCAAATACATCCTATACCAAATAATATTGAGCATACCTATTTGGTTGGGGGGGCCTAAACCTTAAGAAAACATATTGAAATATGATTTATTGCAGATATAAAATGGAAAGTCCCCTGTTAGATAATTGTAACTTTGCAACATCCTAGGAACTTTTTGCCCCTTCCATTTTGTTTTTTATGTATGAAATCTAGGTGTAGACACCAAACTGATCTCTCTAGCATCATTATATAAAAAGATACTGGCGATTTTCTATTTTACACAATCGTGTCAGCAGCCATCTTGTATTTATGCTCATATTTTTTTCACCCCAAAGTTACCGCTCTGGCATGAGGTGGATTGGATTCAGTGTACTTCAATCTTCAAATATGCCAAAAAACCTTATAGTACCAAACATTTCTGGGTTGACATAAGAGGGTTAAATATGTTGGCAACCGGACTATGCTGGGAGGTGTACGGCAACGGCGGCCGTAGAAGCGGGCTAGTGGGAACCGGCCTTTAAGTGCGCACACAAGTTTATTAAGGCGGGAATATGTACTAGAGTACTAGAGTTACAGCGGTAAGCTACGAGGAAAAGCAGAGCGGAGTGTGTGGGCTCGTGGTGGCTGTGTAGTGACTGACTGAATACAGGACTCAATGGCAGGTCAAGGGGGGAGGTGACCCCAAATCAGGTCACCCCAAGCCACAGCTTGCAAGGCCGTGACCCCAAAGGTCATTAAGCGACTGGCGTTAAGCCCATAATTGAGGTCGCTCCCAAAAATAACTACAAACGCCCTCCGGGGGCCCAACCGAGTAGGACACAGGTCCCGACCATCGAGGGACAGAGTGGCACAGAGTGGGGCTGGTAAGAACCGGGATATCGTGGTTTACGTTGAAAAACACACACACACACACACACCACACACACCACACACAACACACACACACAAAACACCTACATACACACACAAGTAAAAACCTGCCCGAACGGCTCAGGGGTTTGGGGGTCGGCACCATTCTGTGGTCCCCCGTTAGATCACCGATTCCGCTCATTCCCTGAGATTTTTCGATGGAGAAATTCCGGGGGGTTCTGTCCTCCTTGAGCAAGGGAATAGGGTGTGTGGTGTGTGAGGTCCCCGCAGCATTAACCAAAGTCGGTGATAATGAGCTCCAAGCTCGCAATGGATGGGATTACCCCCAGGATGGTCAAGTGGATAGCGCGCTGGCCTGCCATCTAGGTAGCCGGTTCGAATTCTCACTTCTCCCGGGGATTTTTCACTGACAAATTCGGGTGGTTAATTCCCCCCTGAGCAAGGGGATGGGGGGGGGGGTATGTGAGCTTCCAGCATTCCCCAAAGATCGGTAATAATGAGCTCCAAGCTCGTACCGGGAGGGTTTAAAACTGGCGATCGCGAGTCCGGGTCGGTGGCCAAGACCATAGGTGAATAACACACACACACCGCACACAACACACACACACACACACAACACATACACACACCACACACACACACGCGCGGGTTTTACTACCTCAGCTG
This sequence comes from Chionoecetes opilio, assembly GCA_016584305.1. Classification (NCBI taxonomy): domain Eukaryota; kingdom Metazoa; phylum Arthropoda; class Malacostraca; order Decapoda; family Majidae; genus Chionoecetes; species Chionoecetes opilio. The sequence continues at coordinate 140,110 of JACEEZ010022746.1, forward strand.
TAATTTTGGAGTTAAAAGTAGAGTTATCCAAAATCGAACTGCAAACAGTCTTGGATCTCTTCGCCATTGGTGTGTCAATCCTGTATTTGCACTCATCTCTGTTCGAAAGAATAGCAAAGGAGAAATAGGCAATAAAATTATGAAATTATTTTAAGTTTACTTATGTAATCACATGTAATTTTTATTTAGATAAGTACAGTCACAAAATCAATATATACTGCTTTGGTGTTTCCCCACATATTTTACACTAGCCGGAAAGCCGCCCTCCGGGCCCGGGCTTTTTGGTAGTCTCCGCGGAAGGCTATTTGGGGGGCCTTCGGCCCCCCAAACACAGGGCTCTCCAGATAGCCCCTCTAACTTTTCCCGAAATATGGATGTAGAAATGTATGTAGTAACGCCAACCCATTCACATCACCCCCATACCATTCACTCACCCCTTACCCCTCACCCCCCACCCATTCACTCACCCATTACCCATCACCCCCCACCCATTCACTCACCCATTACCCATCACCACACACACCATTCACTCGCCCATTACCCATCACCCCCACCTATTCCGTCACCCATCACCCATCCCCCCAACCCATCATCCCCCACCCATTCACTCACCCATCACCCCACACCCATTACCCATCACCCCACCTATTCACTCACCCATTACCCATCACCCTACATCAAGGTTTCCTCAATTCTCGCAACCCACTTTTTTTTCACAATTCTCGCTAATAGCCTACTCAAAATATAAATAAAATAAAGTGATCGGATCATCTTAGAAGTGAGCTTAAATGTTCCCCTGGTCGACCCGGTTCCAAAACTGTGCCATATGATGGGATTGGGGCACTGGGGGCGGCACCTATCGCGGACACACATACAGACAGACACACACACACACACACACACACACACACACACACACACACACACTTTGGCTTATATTATTATAGATGGAAATGAACAGGAACATTAAATAATAATAATTTAATACAAGTGGTGACGAATGGACGAATGGCACTTCAACCATACTTATAATAGACGCTCATGAGTAGGTAATGTCACGAAAACTGAGTAACAATACATACTGTGTAATGAAGGAGGCGAGAGAGGAGGAGGAGTTAGCCTGGAGCACGACGGAGAGGTTGTTGGTGGTGGTGGTGGAGGGAACACGGCAAGAGAAATCGAGGCGAGGCGCCAGGAATATAAGTCGGTATATTGTAGAGACTTATCTGGTATGAGTTAAATTGGTACTTCCAGCTTTGTACACATTTATTTAGAGTCCAGTAAGGAGCGTAGAGATTACAACCAAGTACAATGAATGTCTTGAGCACAGCCAGGGAGTGTCGGATGGGGCGAGTAAGCAGAGCGTGTTTGTAGCGTCGATGTAACGAGGTCTTCTCCCCCTTCTCCTCGTGATTCTGGCTTCTTATCACTTCTTGTTGATCCTATACTTTATGCTGACAACTAGGCATTTGCCCTGTGACATACTTTGAGAATGCAAGGTGTTCATGGGTCTCACGGTGAAACAGAGGAGGAAAGATAAACGTATAATTATATATACTTTACATAGATATATAATTATATGTTTATAATGTTTCTAAAAATACACTGATTCTTTTGATGTTAAGTACATGAAAATATAATGTATGGTAGTTGTAGTACTTGTTACACTTGTGTGATAATAGTTGTAATTCAATAATAATAGTTATGCAAGTTAATATATATGTTAGGAGTGATAACTGACTGACATTGCTCGGGCCGCTATATAATTTGTCCTCAAATTAGTCACATAAGAATTAGCTAGGGAATAACAAATGGTACACCTAACTAAAGGCTAAATACATATATAAAATATAAACTATAAACTTCCCAAAGCATAATTCCTATCGCTAAAAGTGAGTAAACTCTGAGCTAAATACACAGAAAAATATGGAAAACAATGGATTACATGATGTTCAACATCAAAGAAAATGACATGGCCGAGTAAAATTATATACATATATGTGTCAGTACTAGTGTGGGTAAATCCTTAATGTGCAAATATCACAGTTAATAAATGTTAAGTGTAAGGTGTAGCAAGTGTACGTGTACCGTAGACTGTAGCTAGCAAACTCAACTGTCAGCTAAGGTAGCTGTGAAAATTACAGGGAAAAATTGAAAACTTAAAATTTCAAGTAAAGAAATTGTAAACTTAAATCTTCAAGTAAACGTTAAAAACCCTGAATGAGTCAAGTAATGACGAAGGCTCGTCTGACTGTAGAGCTGCTGCTGTGTTTGCATAGTGTGTGGGCAAATCCAAGTTTGCCAAAAATCATACATAAATGATAATAAATCAATTCTATTGTAGAAAATATTTTTACATCAGCGAATGTAAAAATTGACTGGCAGAGAAATTAAATAAAGTTTACACATTTGAATAACTTCAGAAAGCATGATGATGTATAACAGGAAGAGTGATGAGCACTCTTATATTGAACTTGTAAGAAATGTGCTAAAGAAGCATGATTAACCATTAAAATATGTATTATGCATGAGGACAAGAAACTGTCACGCAGGGGAATAACATTTTGATTTGGTGTTTTCCACATGAGTGATAAAATAAACTGTACAGTGTGTACACCAAAATTTAAGTTTCCACGGGAGTGGAATAGGAAAAGCTTCCTAGTGGAGGTAAATCTTATCAAGGGAAATGCACAGGTAGCTGGTAAAGCATTTCGAGCTATAAAATGATAAGGTGGGCATATTTGGTATGACGTGGAATAATACATTAATCCTAATTATGGCAAATTTATGCAACAGCTGAACATTTTAATTGGGGAAAAAATAAACTGGCACAGTTTGACATGATAATTGATCTGCCATGCTCCAAGCTCGTACCGGGAGTGTGAAACTGGCGTCGCGAGTCCGCTCGTGTGGCCAAAGACCATAGGTTGAATAAACACACACACACCGACGCCACACACACAGACACACCACACACACACACAGCACACATACACACCCACACACACACGACTCGCGGTTTACCTACCTCTAGCTGTAATTTGTGGAGTTAAAAGAGAGTTATCAGTCGAACCTGCAAACAGTTCTTGGATCTGTCTTCCCATTTGGTGTGTCAATCCTTTATTTTGCACTCATCCTGTTATCGAAGAATAGCAAAGGAGAATGAGGCATATAATTATTAATTATTTTAGTTTCACTTATGTACTCACATGTCAGATTTCCTTTTAGGATAAGTACAGTCACAAATCAATATATACTCTTTGGTGTTTCCTCAATAGTTACACTAGCCGGCAAAGCCGCCCTCCGGGCGACCTTTTTTGCTAGCTCCTTGCGGGAAGGCTATTTGTGGGCTTCGTCCCACCAAAACCCGACTCTACCAGATAGCCCCCTTCTAACTTTTCCTGAATCATGGATGTAGAAATGTATGTATTCACGCCAACCCATTCACCTCACCCCCATACCATCAACTCACCCATTTACCCTCACCCACCACCCGTTCACTCACCCATTACCCATCACCCCCCCACCCATCTACTCACTCCATTCCCTCACCCAAACACACCCATTCACTCGCTCATACCCATCACCCCCACCTATTCCTTCAACCCATCACCCATCCCCCCAACCCATCATCCCCCCACCCCATTCACTCACCCATCACCCTCCACCCCTTACCCATCACCCCACCTATTCACATCACCCTTACCCATCACCTGCTACATCAAGGTTTCCTCAATTCTCGCAACCCACTTTTTTTTTCACAATTCTCGCTAATTAAGCCTACTCAAATATAAATAAATAAAGTGATCGGATCATCTTAGAAGTGAGCTTAAATGTTCCCCTGGTCGACCCGGTTCCAAAACTGTGCCATATGATGGTATTGGGGCACTGGGGGCGGCACCTATCGCGGACACACATACAGACAGACCACATCACACACACACACACACCACACACACACACACACACACACACTTTGGCTTATATTATTATAGATGGAAATAACAGGAACATTAAGTTAAATAATAATAATTTAATACAAGTGGTGACGAAATGGACGACTTGCACTGTCAACCATACTTATAATAGGACGCTCATGAGTAGGTAATGTCACGAAAACCTGAGTAACAATACATACTGTGGAATGAGGCGGCGAGAGAGGGAGGAGGATTAGCCTGAGCACGACGGAGAGGTTCTGGTGGTGGTGGGGGAGGGAACTGGCAAGGAGAAATCGAGGCGAGGCGCCAGGAATATAGTCTGTATATTGTTAGAGACTTATATGGTAGAGTTAAATTGGTATTTTCTTCCAGCTTGTACACATTTATTTAGAGTCGCAGTAAGGAGCGTAGAGATCCAACCAAGTACAAATGAATGTCTTGAGGCACAGCCAGGAGTTGTCGGATGGGGCGATTGAGCAGAGCGTGTTTGTAGCGTCGATGTCCGAGGTCTTCCCTCACCCTTCTCCTCGTGATTCTGGCTTCTTATCACTTCTTGTTTGATCCTATACTTTATCTGACAACTAGGCATTTGCCCTGTACATATTTTGAGAATGCAAGGTGTCATGGTCTCACGGTGAAACAGAGGAGGAAAGATAAACGTATAATTAGATATACTTTTACATGTATATAATTATATTTTATAATGTTCTAAAATACACTGTTCTTTTTGATGTTAAGTACATGAAAATATAATTGTATGGTAGTTTGTAGTACTTGTTTTAACACTTGTGTGATAATAGTTGTAAGTCAATAGATAAGAGTTATGCAAGTTAATATAGATGTTAGGAGTGATAAACTGACTGACCATTGCTTAGGGCGCTATATAATTTGTCCTCAAATTAGTCACATAAGAATTAGCTAGGGAATTACCAAATGGTAGCATAAATAAGGTGTTAATAAAGGCTAATACATATATAAAATATAAACTATAAACTTCCCAAAGCATAATTTCCTATCGCTAAAAGTGAGTAACTCTGAGGTAAATACACAGAAAATATGGAAAACAATGGAGTACATATGTTCAACATCAAAGAAAATGACATGGCCGAGTAAAATTATATACATATATGTGTCAGTACTAGTGTGGGTAAATCCATATGTGGCAAATATCACCGTTAATAAATGTTAAGTGTAAGGTGTAGCGTGTACGTTGTACCGTAGACTGTAGCTAGCAAACTCAACTGTCAGCTAAGGTAGCTGTGAAAATTACAGGGAAAAATTGAAAGCTTAAATTTCAAGTAAAGAAAGTGATAAACTTAAATCTTCAAGTCAACGTTAAAAACCCTGATATAGTCAAGTAAATGACAAGGCTTCGTCTGCTGTAGAGCTGCTATGTGTTTGCATAGTGTGTGGGCAAATCCACGGTTTTACCAAAAAGTCAGAACATAAATGATAATACTCAATTCTATTGTAGCACATATTTTTAAATCAGCGAATGTAAAAATTTGACCTGGCAGAGAAATTAAATAAAGTTTACACTTCTGAATAACTCAGAAAGCATGATGATGTATAACTGGAGATGGATGAAAACTCTTAATTTGAACTTGTGTAAGAATCATGTGCTAAAGAAGCATGATTAACCATTTACAATATGTATTATGCATGAACAAGAAACTTGTCACGCAGGGGAATACATTTTGATTTGGTGTTTCCACAATAGTGATAAAATAACTTACAGTGTGTACACCAAATTTAGTTTCCAACGGCAAGTGGAATAGGAAAAACTTTCCTGGGAGGTAAATCGTATCAAGGGAAATGGCACAGCTAGTTTTAAAGCATTTCGAGCTATAAAATGATAAGTGGGCATATTTGGTATGACGTGGAATAATACATTATCCTAATTATTTCAACTTTTATATGCACAGCTGAATTTTTAATTGGGGAAAAAATAAACTGGGCACAGTTTGACCTGATAATTACCGTATCTTCCATGAAAGTGGTCTGAAACATGCATTCTTCCATGGTGAACAATGTTAAGGAGATAGTGTAACTGTGATCAATCATGTTTTTCCTGAGGTCAGCATTACGACAAGTAAGTCTTTCGGAAATTTCTCTGTGAGTTGTGGAATTTATTATAAATAATGATCAATGGTTTAGTTTTAGTTTGTACACTATGTAAATACTGTGAACATCATAGGTAATACCTGTGACCAAAAATAGTTTTTCTGGAGGAACTGCCTGGCATGCATAAGTACCTGATTAGTTATGTTAATAGTGCATATCCTATCATTCAAATGTGATCGTGGTATCAACAGGAAAGACTAAGTACTTCATTCCTGTATGAATGTAATTCACGATGCATTTATACATGGGTTTAGTATTAATGCAATGGGTTAGTATTTCATGCAAGTAAATATGTATTCTACGATAAGTGCGCATAATTCCTTGCATTGAGGAAAGTAGTAACTAATGTGATCATGCAACAATACGTGGCGAAACAATTCCTTGATTGTGGAATGTTAAGTAAATAATTATATAATGCTATGCATCTGTGGTGCAACTTTAACAGTTACATAATAGTAATTCTAATGTTGAAGAGATTGTATCAGAGTTTATCTAGGTTTCTGCTAGATCCTTAGCGTTTCCTATCGTGCAAGAGTTACAAGGTAAACATGGTAAACTATAGCATGTTCTACTATTAGTTGGTCAGACCGAATATGTAGCTAAACCACAAAACAATCGTAAAATCATTTACATCCATGATAAGTATTTTCACAAGGTAATAACATTGGCTTAGTGTGTTTTGTAGACCCTTTTCCTAAAAAGAGAACAACACACATTAAAATTCAGAAATACCTGGTAAATTTCAAATAATCAGTGAGGCTGATATAACATGTAATGATTTAAATGGTATTGAATGGAATGACACTACTGTTTCTGCGTGTGTGACCGCAATTTTTGACGGTATTCATTTGTAGCAGTATTTGTGTCAGCATTAACTACAGTGTGTCCCTTGTTTTAGTATTTGGGCATGGCAATTCTTCCCTGTATCTAATCCTCTAGCTACTCGTTTAACCTGGTCAATATGGAACTGTCTTTGCATGGTATTTTATTAAATATGCTGGATAGTTATTTTGTGTCCCTGTTTCACTGGCAATGACCCTGTAGTCGGTCCCTTCAATGTAGAATTCTAACTTGACTTTAATTGTTGTACCTGAAGTATACTAACATACCTATAGCAATTGCTTTTCTGCTGTGTATGGGGCGTTGGTATTTAATTATGTCCTCTCTTTGGACGAATTCCAATAGCGTCCCTGTTACACACGCTTATATATTTTCCTGAAATCAGCCTACTCCTACTGTTACGTAATCATCAAAATGTAATATATTGCCTGTGTGACTCTGCTCTAGAAGATTGTAAGGTAGTCTTTTGTCTTGCCCAAATACCAAATGAAAATTGTGGTTTTCACATGTGGACTTGTGTAAGGAAAGAGTTTAGGTGGCAGATACTTGGGGGTATCCATTCATCCCATGGGAACTATATGGTTGAGCTAATGACTTTCATGAGTTGTTATATCTTCCTATTTTGGTCTTTCTACCATGCCGTTGTTGCTAGGGTGATGCTAGTTATGTTACATTTGTTTTATGTTGAAAGAGTTTCAAATTTTCAGTGAGAATTTGATTGTTAAACTCGTACCATTGTCCGAGAGCCATGTGGATGTTGTCTTGAATTTAAAGAAAACTTCATCCGATTGCTTTAGCAACTGTTAGAGCCGTTTTGTCCTTTATTGGAACCAAAACGTGACAAACCTATAAAAATGATCAAGGCTACTAACAATAATTGAGAACCAGATTCTGTTAGTGGGAGTTTTAGCAAGTCAATGGCTATTGTCTCCCGCAAGGTCCTTTAGGTGTAGGATAAGGTAGCATAGCGGCAGGTTTTACTCACCTGAAACCTTTGTTTCAGCGCATGGCTGACCATTTATCTATATGCGCAAAAATATCTCGGCGCATAATGGCCAAAAGTATTCCAAACGTGCTTGGTGAACATCTATCTTTCCCTGGTGACCTGCAAGGCTAGAATCATGTAAAAGGGAAAGATATCTGGGTATAAGGTGTAAAGGGACTATCAGCTGTGTAACCTGCGGTTTAGGTTTCCTGTCCTGTCGTGAGATATGTAATCTCCGCACCAAAAGGTTGTTTGTAGCCTAAACTCAGTAGTGGGACAGGTACTTTTTGGGGGGGGGAGGGGAGGGGGGCAATTGTGATCATTCACCTGACTCCATGTAGTAATGATGGGAGCACCACAGAAGGAATCATTTCGCTGTTCCTCTTCAATGTTGGGAAAATAGCGATCTGGTTTTATGTTTTGGTGAGTTCAGGTGTTGCGGTTACAAGTGCCAATATTTCGTGATAATTAATCATCAACGAATTGACTTTGCCTGTGCAATACTCAATTTTGGTGAAGTCTAGTATCGTCAGGCGCCAACGTGCTAATTTTGCCTGACGAGTTCTTTGAATTGAATATTATACTACAGGTGGCATGGTCTGTTTTGGAACAAGAATGTTATACGCCATAAATTACAGATTTGAAATGCTTCAAAGACCATACGACCGCCAGAGCTTCCTTATGGGTGTTGGATAGTTACGGGCTCTGCGGGATTAAGCGCTCTGCGGGCATAACTAATGCACGCCATTTACCTCTATCATCCTTCTGCATCACACAGCACCAAGGCCTACATTCTAGATGCATCAGTGAAGATGTAAACTGACGTGTATAATCTGGGTAAGCAAGGACTGGGGCATTCACACAACAATGCCTTTAATCTAGAAAATTGCTTGCTCTGGTGTAGCTTCCACATGAAATTCTACATCTTTCTTTAGAATGTGATAGTGGACTTGATTCGTGAATAATTCATGATAATTGTCTGTAAAAAACACTGGAGGCCCAAAAAGCTTCTGAGGGCTTTGACATTCTTAGGGGGTTTGAAATTTATCGATTGCCTCGATACCTTAACGTGGTATGTGTAGAGGTTCTGGGGCAATCCCGAATACAGTACCCAAGAAAGAAATTTGTGTGTCTTGATGAAGGAACATTTTGTTAGTTTTAACCTCAATTAGCATCTTTAAGTTTAGAAAGTACTCTGTCTATTGTTCGTAGGTGAGAAAGTTTTGTGTCCGGGGGTACAAATAATTATGTAGCGTCCAGGAATGCAAAAACTGTATCTCCTAGTATTCGAGAAAACAGTGTTGATTAAATTGAAAAAGCTAATGGTGCACCTGCTATTCCAAATGGTAGCTTTTTGAAAACGTCAATGGCCTGGCAGGAGTACTGAACGCTGTGAGGGCCTTAGATACCTCGCTAATGGACCTGCCAGTATCCACTGACCAGGTCCGTGAGAGAACACTTTCTATCAGTACCCTATGGACATCAGAATATCTTTGCAATACTGGTAGAGGGTACCTAGTTACTTGGACAAACATCATTGAGCCCGATAGTCTACGACCGGTCGCCAATACCCTGTTTTCTTAGGGATCAAAAAATACTGAGAAATTCCATGGGCTGGTGGAATGGTTTCAATAACATCATCCTCTAACATTTTCTAACCATGCCATAAAGTATGACCTTTGTGAGTGGGGTAACCTATATGCTGTATGTAGATAGGTTGTGTATCAGGTAGCAAAGGAATGTGATGTGTTATAAGGTTTGTCGTACCTAAAGAATCACCTTGTATGCAATTGTGTCATTATTTGCAGTTGTACTTGCAATAGTGGGCTTGCTTTGACTCTGAAAATCCATATCCGCTAGAGGAAAGGACTAAGTGCATCCTGTACACTACTGTACTGATCAGTGGCAGGGTCTCCATTGGCTAAAATGGGAACTACTGGCGAAAGTTCGCAATCAGACCCACGCCGTTGGGGTGACTAACGCAATCGGCTAAGTACGTTTCCTGGTGTGCAGCTTTTGAGTGCAGGTGACTTATTATGAATGTACATTTTAGTAATGCCCCTGGCGTTAACACTGCACGAAGCTTGATTCGAGAAAAGAGTATTCACTCGTACTGATTCACTCAAACATATAGCTTCGCAATCATCATTGCACACCTGCAAGTTTCGAGATAAGAGCCAAAAGAGATTCGCGACCATTTAGTGAAAACGTCTTCCACTAAACAGGCACGGTGTGGGTCTCAGAATCTTGCGAAGGAACAGAGAACTAGTAGGGGTTAGAACAGGAATCAGTTTCAGTGTTCTCCAGTGAATTCTTTACACGGTGAGCTGTCACCTGTGACGGCCGCTCGGGCACGCTAGTATTACATTTACGGTTAAGTTTCAGGAGCTTTGCACTATTGCAGAACTAAATTTATCACTGGGGGAAGATTTTTTGACTTGCGGTATATATGTTCCCATAATACCTAATCCCTGTGTAAGATGCGGACAAACTATCCAATGCATTCATCTCGCATCTGTTTGAATACCTTCGGAGGTCAGCATGGATTGATACTCCCTTGTGAAATAGGAAACAGATAGGGGTTGCAGGCACGATTCCTCAAATCTTAAGGGACGCCATACTTTCCCAATGACAGGGAATTCCTTGCTATCTAAACCTGTCAGTCTATTGATCGGAGGTTCTAAGAATAGGACAAGATTTCCTTTTCATTACGTGATACATTCAGTGTAATCTATGTCCATAATATTTGTCTCCTGCACCTGTGTCCATAAAAGCAATTAAATTGCTGTCTTGTGAATGACAGTACAGTGAGAACTTCATATAAGTAGATTACCTATAAATACCTCATCTAAGTTAATCAATTTGCAGTAATGTACACTACGAAGTACCCTGTAAATGTTTGTTTCTGTAGTATGAGCTGTACTGCTAGTCTTAACCTTGTCTGGCAATGGGTAAAGGAAAATATGGCTTTACTATGTTTAACTTTCTGGGGAATCCTGTATGACTTCTCATTTGTGTGCCGTCACCATGAAAACCGGTGTAACGTAGGTGCGTTGTGTATTTGTGCCTAAACCTTCCTCCGTCGACGGGAGACCATGCGTGGCGTTGTCTGCGTACTCAAATCACGGCATTGGTCTCGTTATACTTCCAGAAATTGTTGATCTACACAATACTGTTGCTTGTAAAGTACGTATCTGGGTTGTAGTCTATTGATCCTACAATGTGACAGAAGATGTCCCTGAAACTTTACAAATACACAAAAATAGCTTTTACGTGCGTAATTATAGCTATCATAACGTTGATAACGTCGCTTCACCTGATAC
>JACEEZ010022746.1:156319-168819 GCA_016584305.1 Chionoecetes opilio
CGGCCCAACGTGTAAAATGATCCACACAGGTGAGGATGTAGCGATGACCGGCAGAGGGTGGCAGGGGACCGACCAGGTCAATGTGGATGTGGTCGAATCTCTCCGTGACGGGTGAGAAAGTGCCGGGCGGAAAGTGAGTGTGCCAAGTCACCTTGGAGGCTTGACAGTTGGTGCAGGTACGAGTCCAGAGTCTGATGTCCTTGTTTATACCCTCCCAGATGAAGCGGGACTTCATCAAGTGCTGTGTAGCTCGGATGTTTAATAGCTAGTTGGTCAACTGGAGAGAGAAAATCAGATTCCAGTGGAAGGTTGATTTTAATTACAAAATATCAACATATATATAAAAAAAAAGGTTTAAACAATAAATATTATATTGGTTTATGGTCAACGCGCTAATGCAGTGCGCGGTGAGTAAGGGGTGTGTGCTGAGATAGCGAGTTACATGTTGGTTAATTCTTGCTACAAAAGAAAACATAAAATAAAGAGGTATGAAATTATATATGAACAATGAAACATAATTAAAATAAAAGTTATAATAGTTTGGGCTGCAACCACACGTTTTCTCTGTGGAGCAATGGTTTGTAGGGGAGACCGCTACAATACTCCCCTCCTAGTGGTTTGTAGGGGAAACCGCTACAAGATCATCCTGATCAAACCAATCAAATCCACCAATCAATCTATCAGCAAACTTGACAACATATCGTGGTACGAGAGCCACAAACTGCACGCAAGGCGAGCGAATATCATCCCATCTCTCCTGCAGCCGTTATTATATCAGCCCACGCACATACGGGGGAAGATATCTGATACGTAGTACTCGGCGGCACACCGGAGTAACACCGCTTGATGGTCAGATTGATAGCGTGCTGGACTGGCATTCTGTGGTAGGTGCTTCGAATCCTCACTGCTCCCGGGGATTTTTCACTGACAAATTCGGGCGGTTACTGTCTCCCTTGAGCAAGGGGATGGGGGTGTGTGGTGTGTGAGGTCCCAGCATTGCCAAAAGATCGGTACTAATGAGCTCCAAGCTCGCACCGGGAGGGTGAAAGCTCGCGTGGACAAGACCATGGGTGAATACTAATGGTTTGGTTGCAGCTGTATTGGAATTAGTATAATACTATATTACTATAATATATATGTATACTATATTAGTATAATATAAGTGCTATATTTTTTTTTCTGTAAACATAAATGTAAAAAAAAAAAAAAAAAAAAAAATATACTGGATATTAATCTATGCATGTTCTTGAACCCAACTGCAGTATCATAGCTCAATGATTGCAGGAATGGAAAGTGCATTAAAACAAGGGAAAGTGATGCATATCACGAAGACAAAAATTCAATATGATTTAAGGTAAAAAATAGTTACTCCTCACAAATTAAATGAAAAGTGGTGCATATGATACTATTTGAAACAAAACCACATCGTCAATTGTCACGTGAACAAATAGAGTAGACTTAATTGATGTATGTATGTATACTTATGTATTNTCATTATGGACTGCGCTACCAAGGTATGTAAAACTTTCCAAGATCTCAATGTCCTCGCCACACGCATGAACAGATTGTACTGCTTCATCTAGTAAGTCTCCAAATACCTGGACCTTGGTCTTGAGCCTCAAGTCCCAAAGGCTTTGCCTCCTCGTGCAGCGCCTCGAGAGCCATCACCAGGACCTCCAGCGACTCAGCAAAGATTACTGCATCATCGGCAAAAACAAGATCAGTGATCTTGGTGTTGCCGACGGATGCTCCACAATCACTTTGATCTACAACCTTGTCCAATACCCAGTCCATACAAGCGTTGAAAATTGATGGGGCAAGGACGCACCCCTGCCTCACTCCTGTATTCACAGGAAAGAAGCTGGATACACCTGCCCCACACTTCACAGCACTCCCAGTCCCAGAATACAGACCAGTTATCAAACTAATAGTCCTTGCAGGAATCCCTCGAAGCTGCAAAAGATCCCAGAATGACTCACGATGCACTGAGTCAAACGCCTTCTTGAGATCAACATAGGCTGCAAGCATCCCCTGTCGAAACTCACGTCGGCATTCCACCAGGACACGAAGCGCTAGGATACGGTCCGTTGTTGACTTACCAGGCGTGAACCCAGACTGCTGAGGTCTCTGATGCTTCACCAGATGACTGCGAATTCGTGTCAGCAATAGATGGGCAAGCACCTTGCCTGGTACGCTGAGCAGTGTAATACCGCGGTAATTGTTGCAGTCCTGACGGTCCCCTTTCCCTTTCCAGATAGGGACGACCAGCCCCCTTTTCCAGTCAGGAGGAATGGTACCTGATTGCCACACGGCAGTCAGGACAGCATGCAAACCGCGGATCATGGCCTCATCCCCAGCTTTGAGGAGCTCCGCACTGATATTACAAACACCAGCTGCCTTTCCACCCTTCAACTTTGCTACAGCCTCTCTGACTTCGTCAAGAGAGGGTGCGGTTTCGTCAATGGGAGGATCGGCATCCACTGCCTGTAACCCAGTGGTGTGAAGCTGCTCAGTTGGAGGGTCCACCGTGAACAACTGCCCAAAGTACTCAGCCCAACGAGCCATCTGCCCATCCATGTCCGACACGAGGCGCCCATCTGCTGTTCGAATAGCACTCGCCCGAGAAGGAGACTTGGAACGGAGCTTCTTCAGGGCTCGGTAGGCGGGTCGGAGGTCATTAGCGTTCAAATGACCCTCGACATCCTCAGCGAGACTCCTGACATACCTCTCCTTGTCTCTCCTCAGGAGGGTTCTAGTCCGGCGTGACAGAGCCCTGTGCTGGTCCCGGTTCCCAGCCAGCCTGGCAGCGCGACTCTCCTCGATTTTCTCCAGCGTCTCCGTCGAGACAAAACCACGCCTTGACCTCGGGCGCTCCCCAATACACTCCTTGGCAGCCTGTAGAGTTTCACGTTTGAAGGTATCCCACAGTTCTACAGGATCCCCGAGAGCACCGAGCACATCAAACCGATTTGAGACTGCCACCGCATACTCATGAGCACATGTCAAGTCCTTCAGTTTCTCAAGATGAAACACAGTATGGTTACCTCTTGAGATTCTTCTGGACTCTTTTAGATAGATGGTGATGCGATAGTATTCGGCGGCACATGCAACATCCGGGCTGCTCCTGTGCACCTGCTTCTTTGATGGGCGAGGCAGACTTAGCGATTCGCCCAGAATATCTTCACAGACTCTTTGACGGTCGTGGAGGACACTTCGACGGTGTATATACAGTACCATAGACCACTGTATACCTGGACTGTTCACGCGACAATGTTTTGAATTGCGGGGCTGCATAGGGGCCCGCGGGGCGCCCAACAAAGAGATATAGTGGTCTATGGACTATCATATACACTGGTTTACCAGTATATATGATATACTATAATCTTCGTAAATGTTTGTTCTATAATATTATCAAATAAAAAACAGTAAAACACGCTAAAGAAATGCAATTACGAGACTATGAAGAAATATGCATGAACTTAATATTCACTTAACTCTTCGCCATTTAAAACTTTGCGAGTCAACTTTTATCATGAAGGGTATCAATAGAAGCGAAATTTTATTAGCTTTCCATTGATGTATTTCGTTATCTGATAAATTAATTAGAACCATGCATAAATTAGCGTTAAATAAATAAATAAAATCATCAATCGGGTAATTTTCCCGATTGATGATGCTATTTATATACTTATATATTTCGTTTTCTGATAAATGAATTAGCACCATGTATAAATTAGCGTTGACTAAATAAATAACCTCATCAATCGGAAAAATTACCCGATTGATGATTTTATTTATTTAGTTAACGCTAATTTATGCATGGTTCTAATTAATTTATCAGATAACGAAATATAGCAATGGAAAGCTAATAAAATTGCGCTTCTATTGATACCCTTCATGATAAAAGTTGACTCGCAAAGTTTTAAATGGCGAAGAGTTGAAGTGAATATTAAGTTAATGCATATTTCTTCATAGTCTCGTAATGGCATTTCTTTAGCGTGTTTTACTGTTTTTTATTTGATAATATTATAGAACAAACATTTACGAAGATTACATTATATCATATATACTGATAAACCAGTCTATATGATCCGTATATATATATATATATATATATATATATATATATATATATATGAATCCGAGCGGCCCTCCGACTTCGGGCCCTTGCGCGACAGGCCGATATTCCGTGCGCAGTCCAGGTATATAGTGGTCTATGACAGTACGTATACCTGAAACTCTCGTCTACCGTAATAATATTATTCACGTTGCTGTGTGTTTCAATTTCTCACGTCGACAAGGGTTTCTATTTTCTACAACAGTTCGTTACTTACGACTGTCCGATCCGATCCGATCCGATGGTATTAGGGGTATAGCCTTATCAACAGCACCCCTCAGTTTTGGCCGAAGCCGTCACCCCTGGAGACGAGGCACAAACCCCCGGCTAACACCCGGTACCCAGTCACTGCTGGGTGGACAGGGGCTCGGGTTTTAAGAAGACCGCCCGTCTGTCTTCGCTCCGCCCGGGGATCGAACCCGGGACTTCTCGGTTGTGGGCCGAGCGTGCTAACCCTTACACTACGGAGTTCCCTATTGTACGACATTTCTACCTAGTTCTTGATCTTGATATTTCAGTATATCAATCCGTACCCAATCCGTATCAACTACTGTAATTTATATAGTACTAACTTGGGCGACGTACTGAACCACTTCTGTCTCGCGAGGCGGGGTAGCAGCCCTCATGAGTTTCTTAATCATATTTATCTGTATATTTATCTATAGCCAACTAAGCAATCTACAGTTAGATATAAGCACTTGTATTGGTATGTATATATACACACTACTGAAATATTGCTATGGTTGCTAATATACATAATAGGTACATTATAATTTCAGCTCGGTAGAATTTCACATTTTTGCCACCAGCAAAATTGAAATGATGTACTATACATGTCACACCGCTGCAGAATATTCGAAAATCAGTAAATAGTAAACCTGGCCAAATCACAATAAGTGAACATTTATTTTTCTCGTAGTGAATATGTACATAGTTACTTGATGCAACTGATGCCCTTGAAACTGCGTGTGCTTCTGTGAGACGTACGAAACAGTGTGTGTTTGGTCGAGAGTTTCGCCTTCGTAACGGCACTTGATGTTATCTTGTTACTGTCTGCAGTGTCTGGTTCTCGTCCTTAAAACATCTATAATAATATAAGCGAAAGTGTGTGTGTGTGTCTGTCTGTCTGTCTGTCTGTCCGCGATAGGTGCCGCCCCCTGTGGCGGAATCCCATCATATGTCACAGTTTTGGAATCAGGTTGACCAGGGGAAGGTTTTAAGCCCACTTATAGGATGATCCGATCACTTTTTTTTTTTTTTTTTAGCAGCCCATTAGATAATATAAGCGAAAGTGTTTGTGTGTGTGTGTGTCTGTCTGTCTGTCTGTCCGCGATAGGTGCCGCCCATGTGGCGGAACCCCATCATATGTCACAGTTTTGGATTCAGGTTGACCAGGGGAAGGTTTAGCCATTAGGATGATCCGATCAATTTTTTTTCTTTTCTTTTAAGACCTTTTAGCGAGAACGAAGAAAAAAATGGAGAGGGGGACTAAACCAGTCTGTGTCTGTGTTGGGCCGGGTGGTGGGTAAGGTCTTATCGGAGAGTCTGGTTGGTGGGCCAAAGGCCCACCAATAGCCCTCCGCAGGAGTTTAGCCAAAAAGTCCGCCCGGAGGGCGGCTTTTGCTTTCGGGAAAAGGGTTAGAAGGGGCTATGATGTGAATGGGTTGGCGTTAATACATACATTCTACAATCCATGATTTCGGGGAAAGTTAGAAGGGGCTATCTGGAGAGTCTGTGTTTGGTGGGCCGAATCCCCCCCAAAACACAGGTGGTGGGCCGGGGGCCCACCAAAGCCCTCCGCAGGAGCTAGCCAAAAAGGCCGCCGGAGGGCGCTTTGCTTTTCAGGAAAGTTAGAAGGGGCTATGATGTGAATGGGTTGGCGTTAATTACATACATTTCTACATCCATGATTTCAGGAAAGTTAGAAGGGGGCTATTTGGAGAGTCTGTGTTTGGTGGGCCGAAGTCCACCAAACACAGGTGGTGGGCCGGGGCCCCCCAAATAGCCCTCCGCGGAGCTAGCCAAAAAGGCCGCCGGAGGGGCTTTGCGGCTAGTGTGACATAAATAGAACGGAATTTGCTGACGAGGCAATTATTACTGTCCATACATATGCCTCTACCGACTGTAAGTATTATTCATGGAACAAACTCAACAAATGTACATAAGTGAATGGTGTGGAGGGCTGGACCAAGTTTCCATCACAAAAAATTCCCTGTTGGCATTAAGTGGTCTGAAAAAAACAACGGTAAACGGTTACTTTTAGGACCAGAATTCTCTACACAATTGGGAGTAGATTTTTGTGTACCTTGATGATTTCTGAAGAAACTTTCTCTCCCTTAGTTTTCCGTCGCAAATTACTACTTTCGGAGACATGATATGTATTTAATTGGAAGGAGTGTATACAGGGTGTAACACGAGTTTCTGCAAATATTGATACTGGTGAAAGAACATGTAATTCTAAGCACAAAATATTCTATAACCATATGCTTTTTGAAGCTTCCTTTAGACGTGAGATGAAGTTAGAAAAATTAGCGCGGCCAGTAATTTCACCATGGCAGGCGATTGCCGCTCGGTCACATATTGAATGATTTAATCATAATGTTTACTAGTAATGGAGCATTACATTATCTTATAACAACACAATTGGTATTAATGGACATGTTATTGCTAAATAAGCAGTACATGAGAACAGCAGGGCTGTAATAAACAATACTGTAAAAGGCTAAGTGGGCAACGCGTCAGTGCGGGGGAGGAAGGAGGGACTAGGCTGCGAAGCCTCACGCCGATCAGCTGAGTCACGTGTTCCATCCTAACCCTCCCTGACACAATGCCATGTAGTTTTTTACAGTATTGTTTATTACAGCCCTGCTGTTCTTATGTACTGCTTATTTAGTAATAACATGTCCAAAATTGTCCATTAATACCAATTGTGTTGTTATAAGATAATGTAATGCTCCATTACTATAGTCTATTCACTTAAGCCTGGATTCCTGGGCTGGGAGCGGCTCGATGCCTAGGCGAGTATGTAACGACGTCGCTGATTGGCTGATAGACTCGGGCTGGGTGGTGATGGTGGTGGTATTTGCCTAGCCGCAACCCAAAACCCTTGCGTTGCCTCAGAAAAATATTCATATTTCTTGGCTTTACTCATCTCTTACACAAGAAAAGGGCCTATTTTGGTTTGCATCAGTAAATCAGGCAGTGATTGTTCAACAACAACACGCCATTCATAACTCAAGAGGGTAAAAAATAAAGTCATGACTGACTATCCCCATGAGTAGGCGGACTTTTAGGTTTTCAGTGCATTGAAATGTTGTACTCCTACCCGATAAACCCAAACTACCAGATAATAGTTATGAAGCTGAGCCTACCATCGTGTTCATAATACATTGCTGCATATCATGAGCATAAAAAAATTACAGTAAGACTAACACTAATATTAAAATAATTAAAGGAAAGTAAAAAAAGTGGGATAAACATTATTTCTTGCTTATTTTGCTTCAACTCGCCTCTAACTCCATATGTTTTGGTCACATTCAATTTTCAAGAACTGTTTCAAAATCCTTATACTTTTCCTTCCTGTGGTATGTAGCACGTACCAATAAGGAAATAGTAGGTGATCAAAATGGCTAAGAAAGTTAAAACTGTTTCAAACTGGTGCCGTGACGGGTGGAGCCTCTGATAGCTCCCCGAAAACAGTCTCTCCTATATAGGGAGCAATGCTCACCTGTCACTGTGCCAGTTTGCAGTAGTAGTTTTAACTTTCTTAGCCATTTGACCACCTACTCTTTTCCTTATTGGTACGTGCTACATACCCCAGGAAGCGGAAAAATATAAGGATTTTGAAACAGTTCTTGAAAATTGAATGTGACCAAAACTTATGGAGTTAGAGCGAGTTGAAGCAAAATAAGCAAGAAATAATGTTTTTTACACTCTTTTACTTTCCTTTAATTATCTTAATATTAGTGTAGTCTTACTGTATTTTTTTTTTTTACTCATGATATGCAGCAATGTATTATGAACACGATGGTAAACTCAGCTTTCATAACTATTATCTGGTAGCTTGGTTTTTATCGGGTAGGAGTACAACATTTCAATGCACTGAAAACCTAAAAGTCCGCCTACTCTTGTGATAGTCAGTCATGACTTTATTTTTTACCCTATTGAAATTATGAATGGCGTGTTGTTGTTGAACAATAACTGCCTGATTTACTGATGCAAAAAAATAGGCCTATCTTGTGTAAAAAGATGAGTAAAGCCAAGAAATATGAATATTTTTCTGAGCAATGCAAGGGTTTTGGGTTGCGGCAAGGCAAAATACCCACCCCCATCGCCACCCTGCCCGAGGCTATCACCAATCAGCGGCGTCCGTTACATACTCGCCTAGGCACGACCGCTCCCAGGAATCCAGCTTAAGTGAATAGACTATAGTAAACATTATGATTAAATCATTCAAAATGTCACCGAGCGGCAACCGCCTGCCATGGTGAAATTACTGGTCGCGCTAATTTTTCTAACTTCATCTCACGTCTAAAGAAAGCTTCAAAAAGCATATGGATATAGAATATTTTGTGCTTAGAATTACATGTTCTTTCACCAGTATCAATATTTGCAGAAACTCGTGTTACACCCTGTATAGTAGATATGGAAAATTAACTAACCTAACCCAATCTTTTGACTCACCAAAGCCAAAAAAGCCAAATTCGCATTTATTAATAAGTGTCCGCGGCAGGGAAGAACAGAAGCGATGCAGGTCACAAGAGGAAAAAGAGTGAGGCGCACGTAAACACATGTATCTCTCCTCCTTATAAGCAACATGTCATCTAATATATTATAGGAGTAGCCGTGTGTCTGTGTGTGTGTGTGTGTGTCTGTCTGTCTGTTTTAGGTAGCCGAAAGTGTAAATTCAATTTTGATGAAAGTAGGCTCAACACATCGCAAATAAATCGTAGGTGGTAAGCGTGGCAAGCGGTCCCATGTCGATTGAATACTTTTGCAGGGGAGGTTTGGGCTAAAAACACTTTAGGAGTATTAGATTACAGGATAAACTCTGCGGTGACGTCTTGCCGCATTCCACAAACTCAGTAGACTCATGGACGTTTGTGTGCATGTGTGAGTGTGTGTGTGTTGGAATCACACCCGGCCACAAAGGGTTTTGGGAAACACCAAAGGAACGTGGTCTACCCCGAGGCACTTTGACCAGTGACCAACGACAGCAACAACATGATTGGAGTTTGCAATCACATGTTGTCTAATATATACTACTACTACAAACATCAATACATGGGTCCGAAGGGCCCACACGCACTTGTTATCTGTTAAAGTAATGATTTTACGACGGAAGCTCACGAGATAATGTTTCCTAGAATCCAATAAGATAAACATAAACCATACTCCCGATATGAGATAAACCAGTAAGACGCCTTAATCGGCGAAGGACGAGCGAGCCGAGCACGTGCGCACGTGCGGCGTCACCCGGAGTTTGACCTGTGTGACATTGCTAGGTGTGTGGTCTCAAACCACACACCAAATTTCAACTTAGTCGGTACAGCCGTTTCTCAGCTATAGCAAGATAACGTTGTCTGACACCCCTCACGCGGCACGCGCCACGCGCCATGCTGACCCCTCACGTGAGACAAAACATGTCAAGCACACATAGGAATTAAATGGGGCTATCAGATGGCGAAGACCGCTTGTCAATCGGAAGCGGGATTCCAAAGAAATAAACTCCTGAAAAACGTGATGGTCGGTCGGTCGGTCGGTTGGTCGGTCGGTCGGGTCGGCCGCTTATATGTGATAAAAATCCCGTATCCAGTGAGGACTCTCAAGCGCTTCGCGCTCGCTCGTAATCAGAGAAGGCATAGATTTATAAATATATACTATATTTTTCGTTGGCGGCTCTGGCGCCTGTAGGCTATTTTTTCATTTGAGGCCTTAGGTGGTTGGCCCTGCACATTCTAGAGAGTCGTGATGTCGGTTACTTTTGCCCGTTGGTTGCGCAAGCTTGATTTTTATAGTCACACCTGTGGTCTTAGGTGAAGATCCCGTTTTATGTGATATTCGGATCTTCAGTCAGGCTCATGCTGCCACGTGGTGTCTCCATCGTCGCACTCACAGTCGAAAGAACAGACATAGCTGCATGCGGGTTTATTCAGCCACTCGACGATGAATTTGACAGTTGCTTCTTGATGGTACTTGAACTCGGGACCTTCTGCTCCCCTACCAGGCTCTTGTCGACCGCATTAAAGAAGGTCGAAAGACTTGCCCACGGCATGATTCGATCTCGGAACATTGAGCTCACCACTCCAAGACGCTAACCACTCGGCCACCGCCTCCCCTGAATGCTACACAGCACCAATGTTTTCCTTTCAATCAATCAATCATTGGGGGCATACGCCAGGGGGCGCGTCGCCTCGCCCACCCTACGACGCCACTTGCGGGGGAAGTCACGCGCGTGTCCCCATGCAGGCTCTTTCCCATACCAAGCAACTCTTGACAGGAAACATCAACTTGCCTCAGCCACGAGCCTTGTGGGCGCCCCTTGGCCTCCTCCAAGCCGGACTCTCTCTTATAGATACAAGCTGGTGGGAAGGATCGGTTTCAGATTAGCGTGCCACATGCCCATATAGCCGAAGTTGGCGCTGATGGACTATTCAGGTAATAGGCCTTGATTCAGTGTCACGGTGCAATCGCTGATTTGACACGAAATCATCCCAGCGATACCCCATGATTCTGCGAAGATACTTATTAACAAAAACATCGATTTGTCTCTTCAAGTCGCTATTTAGTGTCCATGTTTCACATACATAGAGTAAGACAGGGATCACAAGCGACTTGAAGATCTTTGTCCTTCTGCACAGGTACCGACAACGCCAAATACTTGTGCTGAGCGAGTCCATAATACCGTGGGCTAAGCCAATCCGCCGTAATACTTCTTGATGCGACCCGCCATCATTATGGACTGCGCTACCAAGGTATGTAAAACTTTCCAAGTTTCCAATACGTATCCATACAGCATATATATCAATATCAAGAAGCAAATAATACAACGAAAGAAGCCATTGGTAAAGTGTGCCAGGTACCACATGCTAATACATTCATGTCATAAAGTTTACAACGCAATTCTAGTTTGTACCCTCATCTAAATCTATGGTTTGGCTGTTTTTACGTGTACTCCCAAAACACGAGGAACACATTTCAGTTCAAAATAGCCCAGCTCTGTAACAACTGCATCTTTTTCCACATCCTACTTTGCAGCCGCCAGAGATAATTCGCAAAACCCGATCAGGTGCCACAGGTCGGTCTGTTTCAACTGCAAGTAACTTGCCATCTTTTACTTTCCATCCCCATTCAGTAGGTGCCAGTTCATTTTCCAGACCACTGCTACACTGCTAAGTAGGCCCGATATGAGTGATATTTGGAGACAGCTGATGTTGGTGGCAGGCTCTCTAACTTGACTCCACTTGAGTACACACATTTTCTACCAAAGATGCCTCATGTACATTGTACAATACATACCGAAGCATATCGAGAGAGGTGGACTGAACTGTCCCGTACAGTTTGAGCAAAAAATGTTTCCCAACTGTTGCCACCTCTTCATGACTTGAAGAAGGCTGATAAAACACATCCAGTATTCCCCATTCGTGCTTGCCTTCAATAATGGACACTGCCTTCCTCTTACCTACATTGTATAAGGCTGAAACATTATTACAACCTGTTATAGCATGTATGAATATGAGATGGGTTTTAAGGTTGGGACTGATGGCCTGTTAAATAGTATTTATGCTGTAAACTGATGGTGGATCACATTCAAACATCATCAAAATATTAATATCTCTAGTTGCCTGGGCAGTGAACATCACCAGCAAATCAATATCATTCCCAACAGCTACAACTGGTCTTTCATGGTCACCAGCTGCTGCCGTTAGTGATGTGGCAACAATGATATGATCTGCATCTGCAGTAGGGTACGCCGTAGGTCCAATGAAATGTTAAATATAGATTATTTCGAATTTGGCAGGGTGTTTTCTTATGTAAAATTAAATTTTAAGGGTGTTTGAGGTGCTGGGAACCTGACCTCCCTCTCCACCTCACCAACACCTCCGGTAGGGCGCTCTTCCAGCTCATACTTGACTCACCTCGCCTGTCCCTTCTTTCACCCCCGGGTCTGCCTACCCGCTACCATCTCCACACGGATGCTACATCTGTACTTGACTTATTCCTTGGAGACTCAGCCTTCAGTGACATGTCCGTCGCCACTGGCCCTTACATGGGGAGTGACCACTGTGGGAATTAAATTGATAGGATGACTTGAATGGTTACACTCCTAAATATAAATTAAAACACTGGTGCTTGAATTAAACTCACAACTGAAAAAGAAAAT
>JACEEZ010022746.1:173819-186319 GCA_016584305.1 Chionoecetes opilio
ACCCCCGAACAAGGGGCTCTGGGGGGTATGAATTTCCACTCACACCCCTTAACTTCTAGTTCTTCTTGCACTCTGACATCTTCTAAAATCTGGCTAAGCAGGTTGGAACCTAACTTAAAATCTGTAGCATTGTCGCTAATAATTAATTTAGGGCATGACCTTCTGGCCAGACATTTGAGACCATGACTACTCTTGATTTATCTACTCTGTCTATGAATCTAGAAGGAATTTTTCCACAGGGTATCAGTCCAGATTTTGTTTTCAAGAAGCTGGAGCCATGTTCTTGAATTAGACCAGTTATTATTTTACTGTACTGGTCTGCTCCTATTAATAGATCAATGGAATCTACTGTATCCTTTAAGTTTGGATCTAGGAGCCTAATTTCTTGGTCCATCATGTACTTTATAAATTTTTCCATTCATTCATCCTAATATTTTTAGGTAAACTTTCCAGAACTATAGCATTCAATCTTATATATTCAGAACCAGACCTGACTGTAAAATTCACTAAATCATAAGTCTTAGTTTCTATTCTTCCTATAAATCCTGAACTTTTCAAGTCCACCTGGCCACAAGATTTTAAATTTAAACTATCAGACAAATTTTTACTGATAAAAGTTCTCTGTGATCCTTGATCAAACAGAGTTTTTGCAGCCTTGACAATTTTACCCCTAATTATGGGTATTGAGGTTATGGGTAGAGCTGTTGAATTGTCATGAGCACCCGTAGGTCTCACTGCACACACATACTGTGCCACTCTCTCAGTTAGTTGGCCCGCGTCACATAACAAAGAATGATGGAATCCATCATAGCATGAAGGACAACTGCGTAATTTAAATCTACAGTCCTCTTGTCTTATGATGGCAAGTACATTTTTCACATCTTCCTAACTCTCTAATACGTTTTAGCCGGTTACCACGGCCCTCATAATTTTTGCAATTAGTGGCTTTGTGGAGCCCTTCACACAGAATACATTTAAATTGTGAGTTAGGATTAATTGGTTGATGTGGAACTCTGGCTGGGAATTGTGAGTTAGGATTAATTGGTTGATGTGGAACTCTGGCTGGGAATTGTGAGTTAGGATTAATTGGTTGATGTGGAACTCTGGCTGGGAATTGTGAGTTAGAATTAATTGGTTGATGTGGAACTCTGGCTGGGAATTGTGAGTTAGAATTAATTGGTTGATGTGGAACTCTGGCTGGGAATTGTGAGTTAGAATTAATTGGTTGATGTGGAACTCTGGCTGGGAATTGTGAGTTAGGATTAATTGGTTGATGTGGAACTCTGGCTGGGAATTGTGAGTTAGGATTAATTGGTTGATGTGGAACTCTGGCTGGGAATTGTGAGTTAGGATTAATTGGTTGATGTGGAACTCTGGCTGGGAATTGTGAGTTAGGATTAATTGGTTGATGTGGAACTCTGGCTGGGAATTGTGAATTGGCTGGTGTGGAACTCTGCCTGGATCTCTACAGGCTCCTGGACCTTCTTGGATTGCAAAAAAAATTAACCTCATATTTAGAGGGCAAGGAGGGTCTTTCATCCTTTTTCTCTCCTTCCCTTTTATCCTTATTGTAATCCTTGGATTGTAAATTATTTATAATGTCTAAGTGACTAGTTCTAATGTCTTCTATAGAAGGATAATCCTTTTTTGACTTTAATTGAACTTGATCAACAGTTAGGTTAGGCAATTTATCTACTCAGAAAGTGGACAGTAACCAGCTAGATTCTTCTAAATTACAACCTGCATTTTCTGCTCTCTTCAAGTTACTCTCTAACTCTGCTCTAAATTCAGACAGAGATTGAAAATTATGAGAGGGTACTTTGATATTAATCAATTTTCTTGCAAGGTCTCTCAACTTTTTATCTCTGTTCTCGTAGGTTTTCTTCAGTAAATCTACCGCACACTGATAGCTAGCGGTTTCTGAAGGAAATCCTGAAATGAGCTTGCCAGCATCACCCTTTATCTGACCTTTTAGGTAATTCAATTTATCCACTGCAGTCAACTCTGAACTAACATGGATATTACTTTCAAACTGGTCCCGAAAGGAATCCCACTCCGCTATATCACCTACAAACTCAGGCAGCTGAATAATGGGTACTTTGATTCTCTTAAGGCTCATGTTCTTAGGCTTATTTTCTTCTATCACATCATCGATCTTATAGATGGTATTTTGTAAGCGATCTTCAAAAGCAGCCTGATCACAGATTAATGCTTCCACTTTATCACCTACCGCCTCGTTTACTAGAGTATCATATAGATTTGATATGATACTTATCTTTTTCTCTAACTGTGCTTTCCACACTTTAAGTTGGTGAAATTCCA
The DNA here is from genome assembly GCA_016584305.1 of Chionoecetes opilio. Taxonomy (NCBI): domain Eukaryota; kingdom Metazoa; phylum Arthropoda; class Malacostraca; order Decapoda; family Majidae; genus Chionoecetes; species Chionoecetes opilio. Next base: position 176,142 of record JACEEZ010022746.1, read on the forward strand.
CATGATCCTCCAGAGCTACATCAATTTGATCCAGTAACTTAGTGCAGTGCCCTTTTTGGCCTGCTAAATTTTTAACTGTGGCCATAATGCCACCAATCTAATGAATAAATATGGAGACAGACAAAATTTTAAATTTATGGACTACAAATTGCTAAATAGTTAATTTGGAAATTGAATTATGAGTAACTTAATAGTTATGAATTTAAATTTAAGCCAAAAAAAAAAAAAAAATATTGACTAAACTAACAAGTTAGTAGTACCCAGAGTTAAAACTGAAATTCTTGCAATGGCTGCTGGGTTTGTGTCCAAATGCTATGATGATGCCTTATGGCTTTGGACACTTTGTTCCAAATATGTTGTCTGCCTTCAAAGGTTGGATGTATCCCGTCCATGATCCGCAGATCTATCGGGAAGGTTTTTCCGCCCAACAAAATGATGTGGCCTTTTAGCTCACGCTGCAATTTTCTATTTATGGCCCTTGAGATCTTTTTGTAGCGCTCGGCCTCGACAAAGTGAGAATGGTTTTGGGGGTAGATTCTTGGTTCTATTGTGCATAAGACACAAATTATTCCCTTTTCTGAAAAGGCCCGATGGATGGCTATCATATCCTCAAATAAACCATCCACACTAGTGTCCTCCTTGATGTCGTTACCTCCTATCAGGATGATAGCCATATCGTAAAGTAGTGGGTTAAGGGCTTGTTTGAATTCTGAATATTCAAAAAAATTATCGGCCCTTGCACCTCCCTTCCTAAATATGTCCATGTGCACTCCTGGAAACGGCTCGCTTCTTGGCCGGAGTGAATCACAAGTGACAATGGAATGGCCAACATAAGCTACGTGATAGGTGGGATAACTAGCCGCCGCCGCCATGATGTTATCAAGGGTTATTTATCCGGTTCGAAGAACCAAATTTTTCAGAAGTGGGAAATAAATTGATAGGATGACTTGAATGGTTACACTACTAAATATAAATTAAAACACTGGTGCTTGAATTAAACCCACAACTGAAAAAGAGAATTAAGTTAGGGACAACTTGAAATTAACTAACTACCACTAAAAATATTTACCTGGTGGTTGTTAGTGGCTGTCCAAATAATGTCACCAAGCTAAACCTTATGTTATTGAGATCTCAATAAGCTAGGAGCACTGTAATGGATTAACTGCCAGGCTCCTGCAGAAGTTGTTAACTTAGCTGGTGACGTCTTAGATGTTTGAAGACATGGTGGTTTGTAGACAATATGGCAGGCGCCGCTGTAACCTTCTGATAAATCAAGCCGAATCATGGACCGGGATATTGGGTTTTTAGTAACCCATACTCTCCATGAATATTATTTACAATATTCACACGAGAACACTCGTGGTGTCTCTAAATGTGTATACGGAGCAAAGTAGCGATGAACTGCTCCTGGTTGCGGTGTCTGACTGAATGGGCGGAGTCAGCTGTATAACCCCTGACGTCTGTTGGCTCCAAAGATATACGAACCCAAACAATTTCCCAATTAATTTATATTACTCCTGGTTTACTACTATTTAATTTTAGTAATATTCTTAATTATCTCTGGAGAAATTTATAATTTCCGACAACAGGGGACTGTTGGGAACAATTTGAGACCATTGCCAGCCTTGGCGCTTTTCGCATAAATAAATGTCACTTTTTACCTGGGGATGGGGGGGGGGGGTTGCTGCCGGGGGCAAGGCCCCACCCAAAATTGCTGTGGTTGTGAATTTAGTGTACAGGGGTCTCTTAGGAACAATTTGAGACCATTTCCAGCCTTGCCGCTTTTCGCGTGAATAAATGTCATTTTTTACCGTTCTATTTGGGGTATTAAAGAGTTAAAGCTCCGTCTGTGCTCCGGCAGCAATGCTGATATTTAATGTCTGAGGATATTGATCTTGATATTCATGATGTCAAACCTTTTGCCGTCGTTCAGATGAATAAAGGCCATGGGCTCCCGCTCTATTAGGCATGACCGTCTACAATAGTAGCAATAGAACGGTAAGTAATTAAAATTTTGATGGTGTAAAGAGGATGATATAGGCCGAAAGAGGTCAGTTTGGAGATCAAAAGTTTGTGCCAGACTCATATCAAAAGATTTTTCTGTCTAAAGCAGCAAGAGAAGTTTCACCAAGACCCTTAAAAGAGGATGACAAAAATTTGGTCAAGAAATCTAGTAAATTGACAGTGGAGTGTATTTTGCCGATTCCGCAAAAAAAAATACAAGTATATAAATGCTCAAGAACTTACTTATTAATGACATTATTACAAGCTTTGGAAATGCAAGAAGTCAAAGTCATAGGGTGGTAGTTATAAAGATTATAACGCTTATTCTTAACCTATATTCCACCACTCTCCCTTCAGTAGTCGGCCATGCATCCATGCCCCCCCCCCCCCCGTTTCAGCTTCTCAACCAAGATATCTCAAAATAGTCCTGCATTAAATATAAATACTGAAAAATGCGTGTTTTAAGTATTTATATTATGCAAATAATTATATAAAAGGACCCAACACTTTATTGTAATATGAAATATAATGAAATATTTGACGGTCCTCTTTTTCTTTCTGGGCGTGTTTTTTCTTTTGGTGTTCCCCATAGAAATTATTAATGTCCCCTCAAGAAGGTCACAACACAGGTACAGAACCGCTGTATAAAAATATCAAGAATTTCAGCTAGTTCCCAAACAGTATTTAACCCTTCATTACAACACTTTGGTCCCATATTTGCCATTTGCTAAGATTTATTGAAAATCGAATGTTACCTTTGGTGTCAAGTAGATCGATATCCTTTTGAGGCTCCGTCTCTGTAGCGCTAAAACCTCCGACCGCTGATTCCACCTCTGAACCAAGGCCCGCAGGAGGATGTCCAGATGATGTCCTACCACCAGCGCTACTACCCGCCTCTGGCATAACCGACTGCTGTAAAAGAAAAAAAATATAAAGTTTACACAGATAACATAAGCGAATTTTGAGATGGTAGGATTGCAGAATCAAAACAGGCTAAGTAAAAACACAATGGAGAAGACAGAACAATGTAAGAGAGAGAATCTGTCTGGTCCATTTTGTTGGTAAAGATTAAGTACTTTTTAACGGATTAAGTAGTGACAGTAAGGGGAAGTTTAGATTTTTCTGAAAAATTGACTCTTAAGATGAGAATTGAAAGTAAACACCTCCCAGTATTTACGTTTGTAACATAATCATATTGCACCTCTCTTCGTCTCCTCTCTTCTTTCCATAACTGGGTGCCCAGCCACGTATGCCTCCGTGGCAACGAGGCAACCGATGAGGTGGCCCAGAAGGCCACCAGGCAGCCGGCGGTGACCATTACCGTCATGCCTATAGCATCCAGCGGGCCAAGGTCCTGGCCAGAAGTGCTGCCGCCAGTGACGGGGAGCAGCAGTATCGCCAGATAGTGCAGTCCTCGCGGCAGGCAGCAGACTGGCACGCCCAAGCCACCGACAAACAACCGTTACGCCCCGCCCAGCAGCTGTCCCGAGCTGAGGAATTCGTCTTACACGAACTTCAGCTTGGCTACGGGACCCTGGAGGAGCTGAGGGACGGGTTTGAAGATCAACAGTGTGAACACTATCCATACCTAGCCCGCCGTCCCTTGCCCAACTACCTGTTGTCCTGCCCCGGCACGGCGCAGCTCAGGCAGCGCATTGGCCCGCTGGAGGACACGGCCGCCCTCGTGTTGCGGCGGGTTCAGGAAAAACCTGCCTCTCCTGCTGGAGGTGGCGCGTGACGCGTCGATGAACACAACTACTAAGGAGCGGGAGTCACCAAGCGCCCCGCCCACCTGTGACCTGACCGTTGCTGCGGCTCCAGCGGCGGGCTGATTCCCGCTCATCTATTGCTGTTTTAGTATTATATTTTACTTTCCTTTGTTTTTTTTGCTTCTATGTTAAAATGTAATAGATGTAAAATACAGCAACAAAAAAAGATGCAATTTATTCAACATAAAGAGCAACAAATAATAATAATGATAATAATGATTATAATAACAGCCTTAATCATAATGATGATAATAAAAAAATTATTGATATCAATAATGAAATTAATAATAGTAATGAGAATTATAATGAGGATGATGATAATAATTTGTACAACAATAATAATGATAATTATAATGCTAGTAACATAATAAAGAGAGAGAGAGAGAGAGAGAGAGAGAGAGAGAGAGAGAGAGAGAGAGAGAGAGAGAGAGAGAGAGAGAGAGAGAGAGAGAGAGAGAGAGAGGAGAGAGAGAGAGAGAGAGAGAGAAGAGAGAGAGAGAGAGAGAGAGAGAGAGAGAGAGAGAGAGAGAGAGAGAGAGAGAGAGAGAGAGAAGAGAGAGAGAGAGAGAGAGAAGAGAGAGAGAGAGAGAGAGAGAGAAGAGAGGAGAGAGAGAGAAGAGAGAGAGAGAGAGAGAGAGAGAGAAGAGAGAGAGAGAGAGAGAGAGAGAAGAGAGAGAGAAGAGAGAGAAGAGAGAGAGAGAGAGAGAGAGAGAGAGAGAGAGAGAGAGAGAAGAGAGAGAGAGAGAGAGAGAGAGAGAGAGAGAGAGAGAGAGAGAGAGAGAGAGAGAGAGAGAGAGAGATCATTCTTCGCTACCTGGCAACGAGTAGTATATGTAGAGTTTACAGAACAGCTTTCGAGACATCTTAAACACCATATGCAACAATATTTACGACACCTGTGAGGCTATAATAAGTGACTTCATGGTTAAACTGAATGTTAGCGGGTGGCTTTTAATTTTGGCAGAAGATGTAATTCAATCACGCAATTCTTGCACTTAATAGAAGGCACTTTGCACTGCTCTGTCCTTCAAAAGGTGATTCCAAGTATTTTAGTTTAAGGTTGCACTAAATTGTTTTACTGGTGCTTGTTGATGCTGAAAACCGCTCCCTGTATGTTGACGATGGCTACTCAGGAAGTGGTTAATATCAATCAATCATTGGGGGCATACGCCGGGGGGCGCGTCGCCTCGCCCACCCTACGACGCCACTCCCGAGGGTCACCACGCGCGAGTTCCCATGCAGGCTCCTTTCCCATACCAAGCAGCTCTCGACAAGAAACATCAACCATCAACTTGCCCCAGCCACGAGCCTTGTGGGTGCCCCCTTGGCCTCCTCCACGCCGGATTGTCTCTTACAGATACAACCCGATGGGAAGGATCGGTTTCAGGGTAGCGTGCCACATGCCCATATAGCCGAAGTTGGCGCTGACGGACTATGCAGGTAATAGGCCTCGATTCAGTCTCACGGTGCAATCGCTGATTTGACACGTAATCATCCCAGCGATACCCCATGATTCTGCGAAGACACTTATTACCAAAGGCATTGATTCGTCTCTTCAAGTCACTATTTAGTGTCCATGTCTCACAACCATAGCGTAAGACAGGGATCACAAGCGATTTGAAGATCCGGATCTTTGTCCTCCTGCACAGGTACCGACAACGCCAAATACTCCCGCTGAGCGAGTCCATAACACCGTGGGCTATGCCAATCCGCCGTAAGACTTCTTGACGTGACCCGCCGTCATTATGGACTGCGCTACCAAGGTATGTAAAACTTTCCAATATCTCAATGTCCTCGCCACACGCATGAACAGACTGTACTGCTTCATCTAGTAAGTCTCCAAACACCTGGACCTTGGTCTTGAGCCAGGAGACCTCAAGTCCCAAAGGCTTTGCCTCCTCGTGCAGCGCCTCGAGAGCCATCACCAGGACCTCCAGCGACTCAGCAAAGATTACTGCATCATCGGCAAAAACAAGATCAGTGATCTTGGTGTTGCCAACGGATGCTCCACAATCACTTTGATCTACAACCTTGTCCAATACCCAGTCCATACAAGCGTTGAAAAGTGATGGGGCAAGGACGCACCCTTGCCTCACTCCTGTATTCACAGGAAAGAAGCCGGATACACCTGCCCCACACTTCACAGCACTCTCAGTCCCAGAATACAGACCAGTTATCAAACCAATAGTCCTTGCAGGAATCCCTCGAAGTCGCAGAAGATCCCAGAGTGACTCACGATGCACTGAGTCAAACGCCTTCTTGAGATCAACATAGGCTGCAAGCATCCCCTGTCGAAACTCACGTCGGCGTTCCACCAGGACACGAAGCGCTAGGATACGGTCCGTTGTTGACTTACCAGGCGTGAACCCAGACTGCTGAGGTCTCTGATGCTTCACCAGATGGCTGCGAATCCGTGTCAGCAATATAATATTGTGAGTTAATATGGTGAGATCTATATCCACATCCCCATGTGGAAGACCCTGGAAGAAGAAATACTAAGACTATCTTATCAAGAACCTCTCCCCGGCAGTGATGTGCCTGTTTCATATAAATTTTCAACATTTGTGACAACGTATTCTCCCTACGCTCTTGGATGATGAAACCCTATACTAACAGGGGCCTCTTCCACTAGCAACGCCTCTTCAACTACCGTCTCTATTGTGCACGCCTAATTGTGAAGAAAGCCTTTAGGATTAAGTCAATTACGTACGTTAAATTTCTTGACCTATATATATGTTACTGTACATATATTATTCCCTGTGATTATAGTCATTTAAATTATTATTGTATTATTATATTTTTACATTTACTTTTGGTCAGTAGTTTATTATGAAAGATTTTTCTGATTTTTTTCAACCACCTGCATGGACGGCTGGGTTTTCCGTGGTTAGCAGCAAGGCATGGTCACAGAAGCAGGATTCCGATGACAACATAAGTCAACACAAATAGGAACAAGGCGCGAAATGGAGTCGGCTTGTAGTGGATGATAGTTTTTATGCAGTGGCGCGCAAGTGACGTCAGGGTAGTTGCCTGCCAATCTGCCGTCTCCTCGTGCGGCATTGCCTGATTTGTGATTCACTGCGTCTTCGGTCACTTTTACTGACGACTGCATTGCAGCTTGACGCTGACTTAAGGGATCGGCCGTTTTTTAAGGAATTTTTTTCATTTATTAGGCTAAGGTTATGATATGTATACCATGAATTAGGGACCCCATGTACAACAATTGTAGACCAAGAAAAATTATTTGTGGCTTATATATTTTTTTCCCAATATACTTTTTTTTTTTTTTTTTTTGGGTTATTTTGAAATGCTATCTACTGCTATGATAATTAACCTACACCAATGAAATAAATATGGTACAATAACTGTGTTTAGACCATCAAAGGTATGAAGTAATAAATGAGTAAAAATGTATGGTTTGCAGGATATGAATTTTCAAATTTTCAATCCCATTTTTATCACTCAAACACACAAAAAAATCTGGCCAAATTTTCCTCTGTCAGATATTAATTAAAGCAATTAATAACTTCATTATATCAGGTTAGGGCATATTGTGTATTTTTTTAAATTGAAATTGGCTCAAAACTAAAGAAGGATATATAATTTGAATGTAAAAAACTTATGTTTTGAGATACAGGTCAATAAAGTTTTTGAATACCTGTGAACAAGCATCAGTAAGTGATATAATGGCATTACATTTTTGTTTATGAGGTATAACACATTTAAAACAAGATTTATTTACATTCAATCATATATGTTCGTGTTCCGGTATAAAATCTTCAGTCTTCAGGCTCCTGGTCCCCCCTTGCCTCAGCATGAGGCAAGGTATTATTTAACTAAGAGAGGGTATTAGAGTTGCCCAAGCTACTCATTGTTGCCAAGTTTTTGCTTAGAAACCTCCATGGGCATCCCGTAATTGTAGGTGTTTGCTTATTTTTTTTCTATTATTATTATTTTTTTATCTTTTTTTTTCTTCTATCTTTACCTACGACAGATGCCATGTGTCACTTTAGAGGGTAATTATTATTATTTTAAATAGCAAAAATAAGTGGAAAGAAATAGCATGACAAATAGGGGGGTTTGGGGGGGTCCATAACACACCCATATAATAGCAACTAAGGCGAATTTTGATGAAATATTTCGTATTTAGATTCCCAAAGGGTGTACGAAGCTGAGGAAACTTTATTGAAATTTTGTGAATTTCTCCGATTTTCGTCATATTCTGACCGGCCGGTCCCCTTAAGCCGACTAAGTCACTGCTAGTAGGCGATCAACCAGCAACAAACATCTAACGCTGAACAGTCTAACGTTCTTGCAACCGTCTGCAACCGCTCAGCGTCAGTAACACACCAACTCCTAGATCGATGCTGTAGTATATAGGCAAAGTTGCCGACCATGTTCGAAAAAGTTAGACGTGTTGAACTTATTTAGCTCATCCCACGCGACCGCCCACGACATCCACTGTCACCACGACTCACTTGGCGACCGTTGACGATTGACGTCAATTTTTAATCTGACCATATTGTTGTAAAGGGTTGCTGATCAAAATCATGATAATGTGATGGGCCCTTCAACTTATGTTATGTTGTACACCTGGTGAAATATGTAGAAAAATGAAAAACTAAAATGTAAAGTCATCAGCGTAAGTGTGGTGGAAACTGCATTGGACATCATGTTAATATAGAACGGGGAGAAGATAAATGACTATTAATAACAAAAACAATAGAGCAGTCAGAGAAGAAAAAGAGATAAGAAATGATGAAGGTGACAACTGAGATGAAGAAAAAGATAGAAAGATATAACTAAAAAAAGGATAGTTTGGCGATTATAGATTTAAGCCAGACATGCTACTTATGAAGTTATCTTGAATAGAACCGGCTGTAAAAGATGTTGGGCCTAATAAAAGACAGTATATTTTTGGCGGCGCCCAAGGTCAGTGTGTAGATCATTAGATTATTAGAGATATAGTAGATTAAGTATATTATACGGACATTTTTCATGTTTTTGTCTTTCTATATCTGCTTGTAAGATAAAACCTAATTGAAACCTAATTGAAACAGCAACTTCAAGTCTGAAAAGCGCATAGCCTCTTCATTGTAGAAAAACCGATAATCGGCATGCTTAAGCGTTGCAAAATAGTTTGCATGGAAACTAATTACTCCCTTTGATATAGTTCCACAATCTTTACACCAACATCCCTGGGATCAGCTTTTTTCAATATTGGAATACTACATAGAACACTTGGAATATACATGTGCAATTTTTAAAACTTTTAGAACTATCGATGTGGTGATGTAGGATTTTGAGATACAAGGATAGTTTCCTTAAATAAAAAAACAAAAACAATATTGAACAAAAAAAAAATTATTTGAGTCATGCTTACTTACCTTCCTAGAGAATGGGGGCCCCGGGGCGTCTCCCATCAACCCTGACTCACGAGCAAAAGATGGATCCTTTTCCACAAGGATATCCACGTAAGACTGAGCCTCCCGCGTTAGCAGCATCACCAGCACCCTCAGGCCACCCTCATGAACAAGCCGGGCACTTGTAGCCTCCAACACTGAACACTGGCAAATAATATAAATAATTAATTAACAGATTCAGCATACCTCACGTAATTGTAATGGTAATTGTGTTTTTTTTTAAACTGAAGTTCTAGTTTCACGAGCATCGCGTAGTCTTCCAACAAACTTAATGGAAATTCTGAAATTTATTCAAATTATGGGCCAAAATAATTCCTTTTTTTTATATGCTTACGATCGTTATGTGTAAATTAATTAAGTCCATTTCAGGTATTAAGTATTTTTAGATCATAATTCAGTGGCTGAAGTAAAAAAAACCTGAACAATATGCCCAGTCCCAATGAAGTAGCCAGTAAGATGTCAGAGAGACAGTAAACATACATAACTGATGATGGAATTCATGGCAAGTTGAAGAGTAGTTTTGGCATAATCATGGGCATACAAATATGAAATGCAGTAGTGTCTGGAAATGAAGCCACCATGACCAGATGAAGTTTATCCCAGCGTATTAAAATAATGCAATAAGGTTGTTAGTGAGTCGTTAGAGCATATTTTTAGGAATTCGATTGATATAGGGGAAGTGCCGTTAATGTGGAAGAAGGGAGATGTAGTTCCCATATTTAAGAAGGGTGATAGGGGATTAATGTCAAATTATCGACCCGTTAGCCTGACGTCAATCAATCAATCATTGGGGGCATACGCCGGGGGGTGCGTCGCCGCGCCCACCCTACGACGCCACTCCCGGGGGTCACCACGTGCGAGTTCCCATGCAGGCTCCTTTCCCATACCAAGCAGCTCTCGACAAGAAACATCAACTTGCCCCAGCCACGAGCCTTGTGGGCGCCCCCTTGGTCTCCTCCACGCCGGATTGTCTCTTACAGAT
>JACEEZ010022746.1:191319-193819 GCA_016584305.1 Chionoecetes opilio
GCCTTTCTATGTCACCATGAAGAAATGTGGTTGTCTAACTGTCCTAAGCATTTCAAACCTTTTTATTATAAACGATATGTAGACGACACTTTTTTATTCTTTAAAAGTACCGAGCACATTCCCTTATTTTTTAACTACCTTAACTCTCAGCACCCAAACATTAAGTTCACATATGAAGTTGAAAACCAATTATCACTACCATTTTTGGATGTCCTAGTTACTCGTAAAAATAATTATCTTACCACCTTAGTCTATAGAAAACCTACTTTCACTGGCTTGGGAATTCAATATGTTTCATTCATCCCTAATCGTTTTAAAATCAATACTATTAAGACCTTACTACACAGATGCTATAGTTTCTCTTCTAATTGGTTTGCCTTTGATTATGAAATCAAATTCCTTACTAATTTTTTCCAAAATAATGGCTACCCCCTCAAATTAATTGAAACAACCATCTCCAAATTCCTAAATGAAAAGTTCAACCCCAAGTCGAACGAACCGGAACCCATATTAGACACACACTATATTAAACTTCCATTTTACGGCCATCTCAATTACACCATTCGAAAAAAACTCAATGATTATTTAAGTTACATTTCAAAAACTCAAAATTTAAATTTATATTTATAATTCTTTTCCCTTTAAAAACACATTTCAAATAAAAAGGCTATACCAAAAAGCCCTTTTTAAATGATTTAAAATTTTCAAATGTTCTAGTGTAACGCAGAACTTTGGGGGGGAGACAAAAAGGAATCAACCCCTTTGGGGCTTTTGAGCATAAAGGTGTTCTGACGTACGGGTGCCATTTCTTCCCCTTTCGCAATTGGAATCCGCCACACCACATGTTTTGATCACCCTTTTTCTTGAAACTTTAGTATCCTACCAAGGCACCCCCCTAGTGACACTAAATTATTTAGAATCCATACGCATAAGCATTTTCCCTATCTTAATAACCCAAGTCACTTCACACAATTACAAAAATCAAATGATTTCACACTGTTTCGTTGTCCGCTCTCATTTCGATCGCCACACACGAGCCGAAATGTTCCCCAAAAATTTTTTCATTCAGTCCTCGCCAACTCAGACAGCATACACAGCAAGGTCCGAAGATAAAATTGTATTTTATTTATTTTTTTTTTTTTTTTTTAAAAATATAGGATTATTTATTGTTTAAAAAAAAAAAAAAAATTTTAGATGCGCTTTTTAGCCCAGTTAGTATATTTTTTTTTTTTAAATTTTTGCCGATGATGCCAAAGTGTTTTTGGGGGAAAACGTTGCTCATAAACAACCCCAAGAATGACGAGTGTCGTCACCCTGAAAGTAAAGAGTATTACCAAGAATACCAACTATTATATAATTATAATTATATAATATAATAAATATAATATAAAAATTTTATATTATAAAATTATAATAATATAATATATTAATATATATAATAATAAATATATAATATAATATTTTAAATAAATAATAATATATAATATAATAAATAATATATTAATATAAAAAAATATTATAAAATAATTTTTTAAATTTTAAAATATATATAAAAACAATAAAATAAAAAATATTATATATATAAATAAAATATATAAATATATATAATATATATATATATAATTTACTATAATTATATTAATAATAATTTATATAATATATAAAAATAATATATTATATATTATATAATAGATAACATATATTAAATATATATTTTTAATTTTATAATTATAATATATATTATATATATTATATATATATATATATATATATAATATATATATATATATTTATATGTTTTTACCCATTATCTTTTTTCCTTTTTTACTTTACATGTACTTATCCCACATTTTACTCAAACTGATAAACCCACACAGATTGTATCAGGCGAGGCATTTGTCTATTTTTACTTATATTTCTACAGATCATTGCATTATTTTACTGACACAGTGTTATTATACTCATACGTCAATTGTTATACTATGCACACAGCAGCAGGTCAACAGTCAGACAAGCCTTCGTAGTTCATGACACATTCAGGGTTTTTCTGCGTTTACACCCACATTACTTGGAATGTTGTTGTTTTCTCAATTTTTCCCTGTAATTTTACAATTGCATTCGCTGCGAGTTTTTGAGCTTCCTAGCTACCGTTTACGGTACACACTTAACACATGAAACAGTGATTTTTACACATTGTGGATTTACCCATGCTAGTACTGATACATATATTTTAATTTTTTTAATTTGCCATGTCATTGTCTTTGATGTTGAACATCATATAAACCATTGTTTCCCTCATTTGTGTCTGTAACAATATGCGCATGATACTTTGAATTCAAGCGGCCCAACCTTCCATCTCTGGTCCCGCCAAATTCTTCGTAAATATTTGATGTGCATTTAGATCTGATTTTACACATTTTTAGTAATAGGATTTATGCTTTGGGAAGTTAAAAGTGTATTATGTATATATTGTATGTATGTGTATATCCTTTAGTTAGGT